>OY740808.1:2132567-2315067 GCA_963514005.1 Raja brachyura | reverse complement strand
AGAAGGGACAGATAGGGACAATATGTGGTAACTTTGCAGAACACGATGCCATTCATTAAACTGCAGTCAAGTCGAGTCAATTTTATTTCTATAGCACATTTAAAAACAACTCTTGTTGACCAAAGTGCTTTACATCAGTGCAGGTACTAACGTGCAACAAACAGTGGTACATAGATCTAACGATACATACATAAATACATACATACAGTTGACCCTCAAAGGACCTCAAGAAATGCTTGTGAGTAGAAATAAGTTTTAAGTCTAGATTTAAAGGAGTCGATGGAGGGGGCAGTTCTGATGAGAAGAGGGATGCTGTTGCAGTCTAGGTGCTGCAACTGCAAAAGCGCGGTCGCCCCAGAGCTTATACCTGGACCGCGGGATAGTCAGTAGCCCCAGGTCGGCCGACCTGAAGCACTTGGAGGTAGAATGGTGGGTTAGCAAATTTTGGATGTAGGTGGGGGCAAGCCCATTAAGAGCTCTGTATACATATAGGAGGAGCTTGAAATTGATTCTGAACCGCACTGGGAGCCAGTGGAGAGAGGCCAGAATGATGTGGTCCCTTTTTCGGGTGCCTGTCAGAAGTCTCGCTGTGACGTTTTGGATCAATTGCAGGCAGGACAGGGATGATTGGCTGATGCCGGTGTAAAGGGAGTTGCACTAATCAAGGCAGGAGGAGATAAATGAGTGGATGCTCTTTTCAAGGTCGTCGAATTGGGGGAATGGTTTGATTTTAGCCATCGTGCGAAGCTGGGAGAAGCTAGCTTTCACCACAGCATTGATTTGTTTGTCAAACTCCATCCTGAGAAGGTAGACAAAAATGCCGGTGGTAAACAGAGTAATGCTCTTCTGAACCAAAACCTGAACGGTCTTTCATATATATTTTTCATAAATCGTGTTTGGATTTGGATTTATGAACAAACACTCTGTTAGTGACATCATTCTCCCCTTTAGCCTTCCAGCTTTAATCATCAGTTTCGATGGAAATTATCTCGACAATCAGTTCAAACTACAGACTTTAAAAAGTTCCATTGAACTAAAGTGAGCATGTGGCTCGTGCATGGGGCCGATACTGTGCGGGAAGATGAGAACTGGGGGGCTGGGTTCAGGGGAGAGAAACTAAGGGGGGGAGGGGGCGAGAGGAGTGGGGCTAAAGGAAATAGAACATAGATCAGTACAGCACAAGAACAGGCCCTTCGGCCCACAATGTCCGTGCCGAACATAATTCTGAGACCGACTCTTATCTAAAGAAAGACACAAAATGGTGGAGTAACTCTGCAGGTCAGGCAGCATCTTTGGAGAAAAAGGATGGGTAACGTTTTGGGTCGGGCCCTTTCTTCAGACTCTACTCTACCTGGATATAATCCATAAACCTCTATTTCCTGCGTGTCCATGTTGCGTCTAGCCAAAAGTCTCTTAAATGCCGCTATCATATCTGCCTCTACCACCACCCCTGGCAGCGCGTTCCAGGCACCCACCGCCTAACTAAAACAAAAGTTGGCCCGCGGGTCTCTTTTACATTTTGTTCCTCTCACCTTGAAGCTGTGCCCTCTAGTTGTCGATTTTTCCATCGTCAGAAAAAGGTTCTGACTGTCTACCATGTCTATGGCTCATAATTTTATAAACTTCTATCAAGTCTCCCCACAACGTCCAGCATTCATGGGAAAGCAATCCAAGCCTATCCAACTTCTCCCTGCAGCTAACACCCCGAAATCCAGGCATCGTTCCTGGGAAACCTCCGCTCCACTCTTCACAAAGCCTCCACATCCTTCCTGTAATGGGGCACATTCTCTGGAGAGGAGAATCTTTAGTGTTTGGTGGGTTTGAGCTCTTTGTTTGGGCATTCCCAAGGAGGTGATGGTGTTATTCTCTGTAATCAAGGCTGAACCAATAAACAATTGGTGCAGGAGTAGGCCATTCGGCCCTTCGAGCCAGCACCGCCATTCAATGTCATAATGGCTGATCATCCCCAATCAGTACCCCGTTCCTGCCTTCTCCCCATTCATATCCCCATGACTTTGCTATCTTTAAGAGCCCTACATTGCTGGTTGAAGGGAACTGTTAGCAGGAAGGCCAATCAGCCCATTGAGTGTGTGCTGGCTCCTGCTTCCCTTTCCCCAGAGCCCTGCTACCTGCAGGAATTGAGGGTGAATAGTGTCAGTTGTTTAGTTTAGGTTAAAGATACAGCATGGAAACAGGCCCTTCGGCCCACTGTGTCCATGCCAACCACCGATCATCCTCTCACACTAGTTCTATGTTCCACTTTCACTCCACTCCCAATACGTTAGAGGCAACTTTTTCTTTTTTACAGAGGCCCAATTGACTTACAAACCCACACGTCCTTGGGATGTGGGAGGAAACCAGAGCTCCTGGAGAAAACCCACACAGTCACAGGGAGAACGTGCAAACTCTGTGCAGACAGAACCCGAGGTTGGGATTGAACCCTGGTCGCTGGCGCTGTAAGGCAGTGGCTCTACCCGCTGCGCCACTGTGCACACAGTGTATGTCAGCCTTGGTTTTTGCCAAATACACCACTCTCTCTGTGATCCCCGCCAGCTTGTGTGTACTACAGAAGGAGCCTTTGTGTTCGGGCAGCCTTTGGTCTCCGAGCTTTCATCCAAAACTCACTTTGTGGCCTTTAAAAACAAGTAACCTGAACAAGCCTCTCCCATGACAAACATGCTTCACTGCAGAGGAAGGGATTTGCTGTAAATTATTAACGTGCAGAATTACTGCAGCTGAAGGGATCATTAGAAACAGAACAGATCAAAGCACCTTCGACTGGACGCCAGTCATTAGGCTCTTTAATTGAGCTGGTTGGGTAGGTCCATATTAAATTAATTGGACATTGGGAGAGCTTTGTGAGAGATTTATTACTGAGCACCTGATTGTGTAGTTGTAACTTGTAGTAAAACCTTTTGAATGGTTCATTCTTGAGCTCTGAGCCTTGGGTTCAGCCGGGATGTTTGAGAAAATACACAGACTGCACCCAAGGTGCTGGCTCGAAGGGCCGAATGGCCAACTGCTGCACCTATTGTCTATTGAAAGTGGGGGTGAAACTTTGCCTTGAATCGCTGCAGTCCCTCTGGTGAAGATGCTCTCATAGTGTTCATGGGCAGGGTCATAGCATCATAATGGAAACAGGCCCTTCAGCCCAACTTGCCCATGCCAACCAAGATGCCCCATCTGCACTAGTCCCACCTGTCCACATTTGGCTCATGTCCCTCTAAACCTTTCCTGTCCATGTATCACTCTTCTTTATAATTTTTTAATCTTTTAGTTTCGAGATACAGCATGGAAACAGGCCCTGTGGCCCAGCAAGTCCACACCGACCATCGATGAACCGTTTACACACTAGTTTTATGTTATCCCACTCTCTCACTCACTACACATTAGGGGCAATTTACAGAGGGTCGATTAACCTACAAAATCACACGTCTTTGGGATGTGGGGGGAAACCGGAGCATCGAGCGGAAACCCACTGAGTTATGGGGAGGACGTGCAAACTCCACACGCAGACTGCACCCAAGGTCAGGATCGAACCTGGGACTCTGGTGCTGTGAGGTAGCGGCTCTACCTGCCTCAGCTATCTGGTTTTGGGATCTAGGCCAGACCATGAACAAGGAACACCATACATTTCCGGGGCAGAACCGCATGCAGCTTATAGGGGAGCCTGTGGGTGGTGGTGTGTTTGCCTGATGATGTAACTCGTTATGTGACCATTGCTGCTTGTACACACACCAGCACACTGTCTGGGCCAGCCTCCTTCGTCCTTTATCAGGGCTGTTTCAGAAACGGCGGAAGTTTTACCAAGGCTGCACTGTTGGCCAAGAATATGAAACAGATTTTTATTTGCACAGCTTGGTTTGGGAACGTGGAACAACCAGAGCCAGTTAAATATCTCGGCAAGATCAGAGCCAACCCCTTTAATGTGGTGGCAAATGGTTTAAATTAAAACGAGGCTTTGAAGAAAGGCTTTATGACTGGAGAGTGAAGTTGCCGGGCTGTGTTTTGTTCTTCAGGAGGGTTCCCATCACATCTGTCACATCTGGTAGTCGTAAACCCCTTCACCAGGGTGACGTTCCGAAAACAAACTTTTGGGGGAAAAAATGTTAATTGTTTCAAAATGCCTTGCTCTGCAGGTTTGTGTAGGATTACACCGAGGGTTTGTGTAGGATTACACCGAGGGTTTGTGTAGGATTACACCAGGAGTTTGTGTAGGATTACACCAGGAGTTTGTGTAGGATTACACCAGGGGTTTGTACAGGATTTAACTGGGGACTTGTGCAGGATTACAATGGGATTTCACCTTGGGTTCCTATTGAATCTTTCCTCCCTCACCTTGATTCCCCTACTCTGGGTAAAAGACTCTGTGCACATTTAAAACGGAATACGAATAGTGTTTGTGTTTCCCAGCGGTGTGCTATTAAGAATAAGGGGTAAGCCATTTAGAACGGAGATGAGGAAACACTTTTTCACACAGAGAGTTGTGAATCTGTGGAACTCACTGCCTCAGAGGTCGGTGGAGGCCG
Organism: Raja brachyura; assembly: GCA_963514005.1. The sequence goes on along the minus strand of OY740808.1, from coordinate 2,310,538 downwards.
GTTCTCTCGATGCTTTCAAGTGAGAGCTAGATAGGGCTCTTAAAGATAGCGGAGTCAGGGGATATGGGGAGAAGGCAGGAACGGGGTACTGATTGGGGATGATTACATTGAATGGAGGTGCTGGCTCGAAGGGCCAAATGGCCTACTCCTGCACTTATTGTCTATTGTGACTTCCATCTCTCCACCTCCAAGGGTTGGGTTAGTCAGCAGCTTGTGGTATGTTGAATGCAATTCACGACAGAGTCCGGTGCATCTAAACTACATCTGCACTTCACGCTGCCTCGGAAAAGCAGCCAACACAATCACAGACTTGTCCCACCCCAGTCATTCCTTCTACTCCCTGCTCCCGTCTGGCAGAAGATACAGAAGCTTAAAAGCGCGCACCACCAGACTCAAGAACAGCTTCTTCCTCTCTGGTATCAGGCTTCTGAACGGTCCTTCCATAAGCTTGGGTACCGTCCGATCCGCCTCTACCCCATTGCGGGCATTGGACTTTGTCTGTGGAACTGATGCGCTACAATGCTGAGAACTATATTCTGCACTCTGTATCTTCCCCTCTGCTCTACCTATTGTACTTGAGTTTGGCTTGATTGTATTTATGTATGTTATTATCTGTTTGGATAGCGTGCAGAATAAAGCTTTGCGAAGGAATTGGCGAAGGTAGACAAAAATGCTGGAGAAACTCTGGGTGAGGCAGCATCTATGGAGCGAAGGAATAGGTGACTTTTCGGGTCGAGACCCTTCTGGAACGTCACCTATTCCTTCGTGGTCGAAACCCAAAACGTCACCTATTCCTTCGCTCCATAGGTGCTGCTTCACCCGCTGGGTTTCTCCAGCATTTTTTTGTCTACCTTCGATTTTTCCAGCATCTGCAGTTCCTTCTTAAACAACCTGGGGGATTGAGGTGGGGCGGGTGTGATCACACACTGACCCTCTGTGTTACTCTGTCCCCAGGTAGGTATGTTACAAAACTTACCTTCAGCGGCGCTGTAGTTCTGTCACTGGCCGTGTGCGCGACTTTGGCGCCTTTGGGGGGGGGGGGATTATAATACCGTTTTCTCCTGCCTGTCCAAGATATATTTTCTCGGGCTACTACCTGATGCTGAAAAATCGTTCCGACTTGCATTCTCTGAAGTTTTTTTAAAAAAACGCGGCACAATTTAATTGCTGGAGTAAAATAAAAATCTACTTCTAACGCTGTCAACGCCGACAACGGGACAGATCTCACGTATGGGACAAAACGTAAGGTAAGTCGTTTATTTTACAGATAAACTTGCTTCTTAGGATGACTTGAATCAAAATTTCATCGGCGAAAATGTGATTATGTAAATATACGAACCGGCAGTGTTTTTTCTGTCCGATATGGGGTTTAAATTCACCGCAACCGCTACGTTCCAAACGATCGCGTTCCACAAAATCTCATTTGCAAGATTATTTTAATGGCCATTAATTTACAGGAATTAAACATTAAATTCCTTCCATTTGGCCTATAAATTCATTACAATGAGATTTAAAAATCATGTTATATTGTGAATTCTTGTGTGAATGTTATTTGGACACTTAGGCTATTTAAAAATGTTAACCTTTTCTTAAGAAATGGATAGATGTTTAGATCTAGTAATTGAATTTAGTAATTAGCTACAATTAGGTAACAAACTAATTATATGCTTTAATTTCAGGTCATCCAAGTAAGATTGTTTCATATTTGCTTCAGAATGCTTCAATCTATAATAACTGAAAATTTCATTCAGTTCTCTTAATTTTTAAGAAAGTTATGGGCTTTTGACTGTCCTTGATCACAGCTTTTGAGTTAAGTCAATGGAAAAGCAATAGGGAACAAGATGCTAATTTCCGAGTATGAAAATGGCCATAACTCTTTTAATACTGAAGATATGAAAGTGAATTAGGTGTCAAATTAAACTTCTTTTTATGCTTTATCTGATGGGATAAATTGCAGACTTGATTTTTTAAATCTCAAAATGTTGTAACATTGCTACTCCAGGTGTATTCCTCCTGTGGTGCTGTGGTTGATTCGGAGGCTCCAGGGGTGATCCTGTCGCCCGGGTTCCCCACAAGCTACGCCGCGGGCACCCACTGTGTCTGGCAGTTCTTCATCCCGCCCGGAGCCCGCCTACATCTGGAGATGTTTGATTTCGACGTGTTTGAGAGGCCGGGAGAGGCGAGGAAACCGCTCGCCCCCTCGCCTGCCCCTGCAGGGGACTGGATACCGGCCGGTGGGTCCCGGCCCATCGGCCCCCCCAAGGGCTCCGGCCAAGGTGGAGACATCAAGACCTTGTTCAACGAGATCAACGCATCGCAGTCTTTGAAAGTCGACCAGCCGGGCTCCTCTGCCAAGTCCAAAGACAAAGTGGCCACGGGGCAGAAAGGGTGGAACATGTTGGACAACCGCTCAGTGACCGAGCCCCCTGTGGATGGGTCACTCGAGGCCGCTGCTTCCCGGCCCACCCTGACCGCATCTCCCCCTGGAGTGAGCGACCCGGACCCGCTGCCCAAGGGGCTGGAGATGGACCTTCTCAAAGCGCCCACGGTGCAGCGGTCCCCGGGTGCCGAGCTCTGTCCCGATGATGTCCTCTATATCTCCGACCTCATCACCTTCTCTGTCCGTTTCTGCGGCGCCAACTCGCCGGTGAACGAGACGCTGAGCTTCGGGTCCCCGCTGGAGATGGTGGAGGTGGTGGTGGAGCTGATCACCAGCACGGACCGTGGCCGCGGATTCCTGCTGCTCTACCACATGGAGCGAGGCCCGGCCTCAAGCCTGCGCTGGAACAACCTGCTGGAGTTCAGCGGCCACGCCGGCCTGGTGCATTCCCTGCTCATCGGGGGCATCGCCCTGCTCCTGGCCCTCCTCCTCACTGCCGTCTGCCGAACCTGGAGGTGAGTTTACCTTCATCTCTCTCCTATGTATGCTCTCTGCAGCATTGGTGGGGGGAGCATAGGAGAGAGAGAGAGAGAGAGAGAGAGAGAGAGAGAGAAACATAGACATAGAAACATAGAAATTGGGTGCAGGAGTAGGCCATTCGGCCCTTCGAGCCTGCACCGCCATTCAATATGATCATGGCTGATCATCCAACTCAGTATCCCGTACCTGCCTTCTCTCCATACCCTCTGCTCCCCTTAGCCACATGGGCCACATCTAACTCCCTCTTAAATATAGCCAATGAACTGGCCTCAACTACCCTCTGTGGCAGAGAATTCCAGAGACCCACCACTCTCTGTGTGAAAAAAGTCATTCTCATCTTGGTCCTAAAGGATTTCCCCCTTATCCTTAAGCTGTGACCCCTTGTCCTGAACCTCCCCAACATCAGGAACAATCTTCCTGCATCTAGCCTGTCCAACCCCTTAAGAATTTTGAAAGTTTCTATAAGATCGCCTCTCAATCTCCTAAATTCTAGAGAGTATAAACCGAGTCTATGCAGTCTTTGTTCATAAGACAGTCCTGCATCCCAGGATTGTCAGGAGAAGGGGAAGCTAATGCCCCTGTCCCACTTAGGAAACCTGAACGGAAACCTCTGGAGACTTTGCGCCCCACCCAAGGTTTCCGTGCGGTTCCCAGAGGTTCCCGGAGGTTTTTGTCAGTCTCCCGAATGGTCGAAAGTGGTTTCCGCTTCTTCTACGTGGGGCGCAAAGTCTCCAGAGGTTTCCGTTCAGGTTTCCTAAGTGGGACAGGGGCATAATGCTTCAACTTGGAGAATTCAATGGTAGACAAAAGTGCTGGAGAAACTCAGCGGGTGCAGCAGCATCTATGGAGCGAAGAAAATAGGCAACGTTGCCTATTTCCTTGGTTTCGACCCGAAACGTTGCCTATTTCCTTCGCTCCATAGATGCTGCTGCACCAGCTGATTTTCTCCAGCACTTTGGTCTACCTTCGATTTGCATCTGCAGTTCCTTCTTAAACACTTGGAGAATTCAACGTCCATACCATAGGGGTGCTGTTCCTCCAGTTTGTGCAGGATCTCATTCTGGCAATGGAGGTGGCCCAGGACAGAATAGACAATGGACAATAGGTGCAGGAGTAGGCCGTTCAGCCCTTCAAGCCAGCACCGCCATTCAATGTGATCATGGCTGATCATCCCCAATCAGTACCTCGTTCCTGCCTTCTTCGCACATCCCCTGACTCCGCTATCTTTAAGAGCCCTATCTAGCTCTCTCTTGAAAGCATCCATAGAACCTGCCTCCACCGCCCTCTGAGGCAGAGAATTCCATAGACTCGCAACTCTCTGTGTGAAAAAGGAGTGTGGAATTGGGAAGGGGAGTTAGAATGGTGAGCAACCAGGTGATCGGGTGGGACTTGGTGGACAGAAGTCTGCCTCCCATTGCGAAAGTGAGCGATGTGGATTTGGTCCAGGACAGTGGTGGGACCTCTCCTCTTCACTACTGACTAACTCTACAACACAGCCGAGAACCCAACACAATAGATCAGAATCCTTTTCTTGAAATACGGAACACCACAGGTTTCTTGGCTTGCTAAACTCAAATTGCTAAAATTCAGAAAAAAGGTGTTCAAACAAAAAAAATGAAATCAATAAGTATTTGTAACTTGTAAACTGCAACATGAAGCCAAAGAATTGTTGCCGAGTGGCAGCTACATAACATCTACCTGGAGTACTACATCATGTTTGGGAACTGTTCGGCACAGACACTGTGGGCCAAAGGGCCTGTTCCTGTGCTGTCCTCTTCTGTGTAAAAGTCTGCCCGCTTTAAGTTAACTCATGTCCAAAGACGTTACACTACTCTAATCACTGGAGTGGAACGATCCCAGGGAATGCATCGGAAGAATGGACAGAACATCTTTTTGAGATTGGTTTGGACATTCTTGCTATTGAGGGAGTGCAGCGTAGGTTTACAAGGTTAATTCCCGGGATGGCAGGACTGTCATGTGCTGAGAGAATGGAGCGACTGGGCTTGTATACTCTGGAATTTAGAAGGATGAGAGGGGATCTTATTGAAACATATAAGATCATTAAGGGCTTGGACACGCTAAAGGCAGGAAACATGTTCCCGATGTTGGGAGAGTCCAGAACCAAGGGCTGCAGTTTAAGAATAAGGGTAAGTTATTTAGAACAGAGATGAGGAAACACTTTTTCACACTGAGAGTTGTGAGTCTGTGGAATTCTCTGCCTCAGAGGCGGTGGAGGCCGGTTCTCTGGATACTTTCAAGAGAGAGCTAGATAGGGCTCATAAAGATAGCGGAGTCAGGGGATATGGGGATATGGAGATGATCAGCCATGATCACATTGAATAGCGGTGCTGGCTCAAAGGGCCAAATGGCCTACTCCTGCACCTATTGTCTATCGAAAAATGAGGATGTGACCAAGACTTGAGGCCCTGGGCTACAGGGAGAGGTTGGGCAGGCTAGGATTTTATTTCTTGGAGCACAGGAGGATGAAGGGTGATCCTGGAGAGGTACATAAGATCTTGAGGGGAATAGATAGGATGAATGGACGGTCTTTTACCCAGGGTCGGGGAATCAAGAACCTGAGTAAACAGGGGTCCATTGGTGCTGCAGCATTTTATGGGATTTTTAGTTCTAGTTTAATTTAGAGATACAACGCAGAAACAGGCCCTTCGGCCCACCGAGTCCGTGTCGGCCAGCGATCCCTGCACACTAACACTATCCGACACACATGAGGGACAATTTACAATTATACCAAGCCGTTTAGCCGACAAACCTGCACGGCTTTGGGATGCAGGAGGAAACCAAAGCTCCCGGAGAAAACTCACACAGGTCACGGGGAGAACATACAAATTCCGTACTACCAGCACCTGTAGTTGGGATCGAACCTGGGTCTGGTGGCGCAAGGCAGCAACTCTACCGCTGTGCCGCCCAAAATACTGGGATATTTCCCAGTGTTTCCTCTGTAGCTCCCTCTCACATCCAGGGAGTCTCGGGTCGTTCCCAGCCTTGGGTGTTAATTTGTTCCCTTGCCCTCCCTGGGCGATCGGGCGGTCTCGGGAGGTGAGAGTTACTGCGATGAGTTGAACAGGGACGACCGTGAGCCAGGACAGGCCCAGATAAGCCCAGTCTCAGGCACCCCACCACCAGCAAAACATTATCCTTAGACACAGTGATGCTGCTCCTGATGCAGCAAATTATTCCAGGCACTTTGTGCTGTTAATGTGGTGTGTAGGTGTCGTTTGAAACACAGCACTAATGGAATTGACTCATCAATCTATGCTTAAGAAGGAAACTGCAGATGCTGGAAAATCGAAGGTAGACAACAATGCTGGAGAAACTCAGCGGGTGAGGCAGCGTCTATGGAGCGAAGGAAATAGGCGACGTTTCGGGTCCCAACCCCGAAGGAAATAGGCAATGTTTCGGGCCGAAACCCTGAAGGAAATAGGCAAAGTAGAAACGTTGCCTATTTCCTTCGCTCCACAGATGCTGCCTCACCCGCTGAGTTTCTCCAGCATTTTTGTCTACCTTCAGCCTATGCTGATCACTGCAAGTCACCCTCCAGCAGCTAAATATCAAGGGGCAGTGTCCCCACCACAACCACTAATCCCAATGCAATAGCAGTTTGCTTTTATTTAGAACATAGAGCAGTCCAGCACAGGTACAGGCCCTTCGGCCCACAATGTCTGTGCTGAACATGACGCCAAGTTAAACTTAAGTTAAACCAAGTCCCTTGTTTCACCAAGGTAAACTAATCTCTTCTGCCTGTTTATGATTCATTCTCTGTACATTTGAAAGCCTCATAAACACCACTATTGTATCTGCCTCCACCACCACCTCTGGCAGCCACACACCACCCTCTGTGTAAAAAGGTTACTTGTTTTTAAAAAAAAGTTTAGCAACATAAAACAAAGTCCCCAATCACTTTTGACTCCCATTTCAAACTCTACGCAGACAGCACCCGTAGTCGGGATCGAACCTGGGTCTCTGGTGCTGTAAGGCAGCAACTTGACTGCTGCGCCACCGTGCCATGTTCTAGTTGAATTGAATTTATTTGTCGTTTTTAAAAAATGTGAACAAAATGTCATTACAATACAGTCATGACAATAGACAATAGACGGTAGACAAAAGTGCCGGAGAAACTCAGCGGGTGAGGCAGCATCTACGGAGCGAAGGAAATAGGCAACGTTTCGGGCCGAAACCCTTCTTCAGGGGTTGCCTCTTGCTGCCTCACCTGCTGTGTTTCTCCAGCACTTTTGTATACCTTCGATTTTCCAGCATCTGCAGCTCCTTCTTGAACAATAGACAATAGACAATAGGTGCAGGAGTAGGCCATTCGGCCCTTCGAGACAGCACCACCATTCAATGTAATCATAATAACAAGAAGCAATGACACAAAACACACAATGACATAAATGTAACATAAACATCCATCACGGTGCCTCTTGTGGATGGTGTTATAGAAATGTACTGTAGTAATGTACCTGTTTGCACATTTTTCACTGTCTGGTTTATAGCGATGATTCAGGTTGTTCACTGAAAATGTTTTTCTTGCTTTAGGAAAAGGACACGCTATAAAGGGAGATGTTCCCACTGCGCAAAGCATCGAGTGGTAAATATTGAGGGATATTGGGAGGGTTTGGATCCATTGGTCAAGGATGGGCAGGAGAGACTGAGAGATGTCTGGAAAATATGGCTATGGGATCTGACAACGGACTCCACTTCCTTGCCTGGTTCTGGCCTCCTGCACCCCTAATGTACCTGTGCAAATGAGAGGGGGGGGGGGGGGGGTGGACAACAGGTGCAGGAGTAGGCCATTCGGCCCTTCGAGCCAGCACCGCCATTCAATGTGATCATGGCTGATCATCCCCAATCAGTACCCCGTTCCTGCCTTCTCCCCATATCCCCTGACTCCGCTATCTTTAAGAGCTCTATCTGGCTCTCTCTTGAAAGCATCCAGAGAACCGACCTCCACCGCCCTCTGAGGCAGAGAGTTTCACAGACTCACAACTCTCTGCGTGAAAAAGTGTTTCCTCGACTCCGTTCTAAATGGCTTACCCCTTATTCTTAAATTTGGGGGGGGGGAATCAATTCTAAAGCAGAACGTTTCAGCCTTCATTCTGAAAGGAACAAAAATCTTTTGAGGTGGCTTCACCCTTGCATCTCCTGACCAATAGGACTTGGTGTGAGGTGCACTCATTCTCAGGACACCAGTGTCACTCTGAGGTCTGCTGTTCACTGCCCATGTCTAATTGTCCTTGGCTTGTTGCCACTGCTGAAGTTGTCTCTGGTGCGGACCAGGGATCGTCAGTAAAATAATAGTCAACTTGCCCCGACAATGACGACGACCAGCGTTCCCGTGATCCATTCTCACCGAGCAAAGTTTGGAAGGAGAAAGTTGGTAGAAAGAAATGCTCCATGCTGTGATTAGGACAGGTTCAGAAGACATTGGAGCAGAATGACGCCATTCGGCCCATCAAATCTACTCCACCTTTCGATCATGGCTGATCTACTTTTTCCTCAACCCTGTTCTCCTGTCTTCTCCCCATTATCCTTTGACACCTTTACTAAACAAGACACTATCAATGTTTGCTTTACAAATACCCAATGACTTGGCCTCCACCGCCACCTGTGGCAATGAATTCCACAGATTCGCCACCACCTGGCTACAACAATTCCTCCTCGTATCCATTCTAAAGATACATTCTTTAATTCTAAGGCTGTGCCTGCGGGTCCTAGACTCTCCCACCAGTGGAAACATCCACTCTGGGCCGTTCATCATTCGGTCGGTTTCAGTGGGGTCTCCCCGTCAGGTTGTGGCCACAGCCCGGAACCCCTCCCCCACGCCGGAGTTCCAGGTCCAGATGGGCGGATGCCCCAATGGTGAGATGTTTAAAATGGCTGCCTTCTCTTTTGTAGAACGGGATCCAGAATTCGGCCGTGGACGTTGGGGAGATGCAGCTCGTGGCCAACGGGACGCATCAGGACGTCTGGACCGAGAACGAGAACAACAATCACAGCGTCAGCCTGGGGCGCCTGGGTCAGTCACTCCGTCTGTCTGCAGCTTAAGCAAGGGGGTGACCACTGTCGATTGTGCAAGCTAGTGTGAACGGGTGATCAGGTCGGCCTGGACTCAGTTGGCCGAAGGGCCTGTTTCCGTGCTGCATTTAGACTTTAGAGATGGAGCGTGGAAAAGGCCCTTTGATAAACTGGTTCCATGCCGACCAGCAATCCCCGTACACCAGCACTATCCTACACACTCCGGACAATTTACAATCTTTATTGAAGCCAATTAGCCGACAAATCTGTACGTCTTTGGAGTGTGGGAGGAAACTGGAGCTCCCGGAGAAAACCCACATGGCCACGGGGAGAACGGACAAACTCCGCACAGACAGCAACTGTAGTCGGGATTGAACCCGGGTCGAGAAACACAGAAACGTAGAAAATAGGTGCAGGAGGTGGTCATTCTACCTTCTGCCACAGAAGGTAGTTGAGGCCAGTTCATTGGCTATATTTAAGAGGGCGTTAGATGTGGCACTTGTGGCTAAAGGGATCAGGGGGTATGGAGAGAAGGCAGGTATGGGATACTGAGTTGGATGATCAGCCATGATCACATTGAATGGCGGTGCAGGCTCGAAGGGCCGAATGGCCTACTCCTGCACCTATTTTCTATGTTTCTATGTTTCTGTTCGGCCCTTCGAGCCAGCACTGCCATTAATTGTGATCATGGCTGATCTCTGGCGCTGTGAGGCAGCGACTCTACCGCTGTGCCACTGTGCTGCCGTTTACTCCAAACTGCAACACAAACAAACCGTCCCAAAATAAATTCACAGCCAATTGGCCTTTTCCCGTTGAGTGTGGGGCCCTTCACACAAACCTTGCCGAGTTTTGTAGGTTCATTGGATTTTGTAAAATTGCCCCCCATCCGAAAGTGGAATAACATAGAACTAGTGTGAATGGGTGATCGCTGGTCAGCATGGAGGTGGTGGGCTAAAGGGCCTGTTTCCATGCTGCATCTATCTATCTAGTCCAGCAAGGCGCTCACTGGCAAGGTTGGGTCACATTTATTGCTCTCCTGACCTCTTGCAGGCGGTTCCCTCCACGCTGAAATGGAAGTCACCTCGACCGAGTCGGTGGCGACAGAGTCCGGGAGCGATGAGATCTTTGTGATTTCTGCCGGCCCTGGGGTGGGCACTCTGCATTTCTCCAGCTTCAAGACCAAGGTACAATGAGAACCTCGACTGATAACCTTAGAGCGGGCAAGACGAGACAGGAACTGTTCCATCTCCCAGCACATATAAATGTCTTCTTTAAACTGTCATAATTTTTGAGTCACAGAATGATACAGCACGGAAACAGGCCCTTTGGTCCAGCCTGCCCATGCTGGCCAAGATGCCCCATCTATACTAATCCCATCTGTCAATGTTAGGCTGCCATTTTATTTGTATGAGATTTTCTTTCCTACTGCTTCTAAAATGGCGTGTACCACATTTCAACACTGAAATTTTTCGGTGGCGCAGCGGTAGAGTTGCTGCCTTACATCGAATGCAGCGCCGGAGACTCGGGTTCGATCCCGATTATGGAATATTGTTCTCAACGTCATGGCACACCAGTTCCGTACCAGGCCCTACTAGCCAGCACCGCCATTCATTGTGATCATGGCTGACCATCCCCAACCAGTACCGCTTTCCAGCATTCTCCCCATATCCTCTGACAATAGACAATAGGTGCAGGAGTAGGCCATTCGGCCCTTCGAGCCAGCACCACCATTCAATGTGATCATGGCTGATCATCCCCAATCAGTACCCCGTTCCTGCCTTCTCCCCATATCCCTGACTCCGCTATTTTTAAGAGCCCTATGTAGTTCTCTCTTGAAGCATCCAGAGAACGAATCCAAAGCATACTAACTCCGCTATCTAATGACTAAATTGTAATGACTGCAATGCGGGAAGAGTTGAATTGGACCGCGACTCTTTAAAAAACCTTCAGGAATATGTCGTGCGGGCTTCAATCATCTGTATCTCCTCTTAACTTTTATCTAAATTAATTCCCAGAATTTAGCCAACAGCAACTCGCCTTCAGAAATGGGTGTTAGAAGTGAATGGTTTGCTGCCTAGTCAGTTAAAGGTTATTTGTGGAAGGTTATACGTGTTGGTGCAGGGATTCAGAGTTGGGTAAATATAGGCCCAGACTGGGTAACAATGACAGCCTTTCCTCCCTGAACTGATGCCTCCGACAACTATTTAAGAAAGAACTGCAGATGCTGAAAAAATCGAAGGTAGACAAAAATGCTGGAGAAACTCAGCGGGTGAGGCAGCATCTATGGAGCGAAGGAATAGGTAACGTTCCGTTGAGTTTCTCCAGCATTTTTGTCCACCTCTGACAACTCAATAGCTTTATGGTTAAATTTACTGACTTCAGACTTCCAATCTGTTTTCGAACCAAACTCAAATTCTTAAAGATAGACACAAAGTGCTGGAGTCTTCTTCTTAACGAGTCCACACACGAGATAAAAGGTTCTTCAGCCAGAGCTGAACACACATCTCGGCATTTGCATACAATGGTGTCTGTCTTGTCGCTTCTTGTGCGTGGCAGTGGAAAGATTGGTGGAAACGGGCGCGACGTGAACGCTCTTTCCTTCACCCCAGTGCTGGAGTAACTCAGCGGGTCAGGCAGCATCTCTGGTGATGTTTCGGGTCAGGACCCTTCTTCAGACTCCGACCCGAAACGTCGCCTATCCTTTTCCTCAAGAGATGTTGCCTGACCTGCTGAGTTAATCCTGCACTTTGTGTCTATCTTTGGTATATACCAGCATCTGCAGATCTTAATCTCTTCCAATTCTTAAAAGAATCAATCACTAATCCATGTTTCTGGCCCCTGAATTACTATTCCAGTAAATCCCTCCATCAGAAGCATGGGACTTTTCCCTCAGTTCAGTTATGTGTGAAGTGGAGGATTTTTCATCTTCATTAAACAGCCAGATGACTTAAGTGTTCTTTTGAAGATCAAGTTGGACACAAGAATCTCCTCTGGTTCATTGCCGTCAAAGTCTGACAGAGAGTCTCCGTGTTTTGACGTCAGTTCTGGCTGTGTACTAAAGTGCGGAGAGACGGTGAACTTGGCACAGTGCTAAGTGCCTGTTTTGGTTTGTAATGTTTGTCTAGACGAATAAGCCTCAGCTCTCTGCAAGGATTATCTTTATTCTCTGGTGGGAAAACAAAGATTAATTGTAGGTTTTCTCTGCTTTAATCAAGAGCTCTTTATCAAGCTGTCTGCTGCAACAACAATAACAACCACCAAATATGTACGACAACTCTGAGGCAGCAAAAGGTGATTTGCAGGAGGTCCATGAACATGGACAGGTGTTTGAAACGCTGCCCTAACGTTGAAATTATAAAATGTAGGTTTTCAATTTAAAGGAAAGAGATGTTGTGATATTTAAGAAAAGGAGTTTCAGAGCAGCTGAAGATTAGTTTATTATTGTCACGTGTACTGAGGGACAGTGGAAAGCTTTTGTTTGTGTGTGATCCAGTCAGAGAAAAGATTATAAATGAATATAATAAAGCTGTCCATGGTGCACAGACAAAGGATGCAACATTCAGTGCAAAATATAACATTGGAGTCCAATGAAGCCAATAGACAATCAACAATAGTTGCAGGAGTAGGCCATTCGGCCCTTCGAGCCAGCACCACCATTCAATGTGATCATGGCTGAGCATCCCCAATCAGTACCCCGTTCCTGCCTTCTCCCCATATCCCCTGACTCCGCTATCTTTAAGAGCCCTATCTAGCTCTCTCTTGAAAGCATCCAGAGAACCGGCCTCCACCGCCCTCTGAGGCAGAGAATTCCACAGATTGACAACTCTCTGTATGAAAAAGTGTTTCCTCATCTCTAAATGGCTTACCCCTTAATCTTAAACTGTGGCCCCTGGTTCTGGACTCCCCCAACATCGGGAACATGTTTCCTGTCTCTAGCGTGTCCAAACCCGTAACAATCTTATATGTTTCAATAAGATCCCCTCTCATCCTTCTAGATTCCAGAGTATACAAGCCCAGCCGCTCCATTCTCTCAGCATATGACAGTCCCGCCATCCCGGGAATTAACCTGGTGAAAGTATGCTGTACTCCCTCAATAACAAGAATGTAAAATAGTTCAAAGGTCTCCAATGAGGTAGATGGGAGGTCAGGACCGCTCTCTAGCTGATGAGAGGATGGTTCAGTTGCCTGGTAACAGCACAGCTGAAGGCTCAGCCATCGGCGGGGGGGGGGGGGGGGGGAAGAGATGGGGGGAGGGAGGACGGCAATTTGAAGAGCTTGTTGTTTTTGTTGACGGTTTACATGGAGCAGCAGAGGCCACCAACAAGCTGTGCACTGAGGAGTAAAGTCACAGTAGACCATTGGTAATGTGGTTTGGAGATGCCGCACAGAAGCAGGCCCCACGACCCACCGAGTCTGCACTGACCATCGACCACCCGCTCACACCAGTTCTACGTTATCCCACTTTCTCATCCACTCCCTACACATTTGAGGCAATTTAACCTAAAAGCCGCAAGCCTTTGAGGTGTGAGAGGAAACTCACGCGGTGACAGGGATATTGTTCCACGCTACATCTATCAATCAATCAATCAATCAATGAAGGTATTATAAATGCAAGCTATTGTGGTATGCACCAATATTGGTGGGAAGGGCAGATGTACGACAGTAGCCCTTGCAGACTACACACGTTTCCTCAGAGATGCTGCCTGACCTGCTGAGCTCCGCCGGCAGTTTGTGTCTTTCTCCTGATTAATTGTAATGTTTGTACGCCTCGGTGATACCTTCCCCTCAGCCAACAATGCACTATTCCACATTCCCTTGATCATCGTCTGCTTTGATCTGTTGTTTTCACACCTTACCCTTCAAAATCTCGAGTTTCCTTCACCCCTGGACTTCCTTGGCAGATAGCGTGGATTTGGAAGGTGTTTTCAGAGCAGCCTGGAACAAGCCACAATGAAAGAGCATCTAATTCATTTTTGTCACGGTGGCAACGATACAAAAACATAATGACTACATTATGAAGTCTGAAGGAGGATCTCGACCCAAAACGTCACCCATTCCTTCTCTCCAGAGATGCTGCTTGAGCCGCTGAGTTACTCCGGCACATTGTGTCTTTCCCTGTGTTTACTACCTGTGGCCTCACCCAGTCTCTCATTCCCAGGTCCCCAAGAGAAGTGCGACGGGATCGTCTCCCGTCAGTGACTGGCGGCTCCAACAGCTCCCGACTGCAGACGGGCAGACGGAACAGACGGCTCGGCAGGGGACTGGCCGAGCAGATTCACCGCCGGGGCAGCGAGCGGGCGTGGCCAGACTACCACCGACAGACTGGTCTGGCTGGACCTCAACCGGCCCATTTACTCAGCTCATGGAGAATTGCGTGAGTATCTCCAAACAAGGAGGCCTGCGAAGAGGCGCAGGTGTGAACACATACATTTCCCTCCAGGGCACTGGGGAAATTAAATAAAGTATCCTTTATTGTCATTTAGACTTTACAGTCTGAACAAAATTTTGTGCCTTGCAGTCATAACATAGAATAAAATAACAAAATACACAATAAACACAGATTTAACATCCACCACAGTGAGTCTACCAGGCCTCCTCACCGTGATGGAAGGCAAAAGTCTTAAAGACCTTGTCTCTCTCCTCCTTGTTCTCCCTCTGGGTTGAGGCGATCCAGGCCTCCCCATGTTGTGACCCCGCCGGGTGATGGTAAGTAAGTCCCGCGGCCGGAACCGAGCTCCGCGAACGGGCCGGTTCAAACTCCGCGGCCCTGGGCGGGCGAAGCTGCCACCCTTGGCTGCATTCACAACGTTTCAGTTTTAGCGATAACGTGCGCGTCGAGGATCATTGCAGAATATTGTTATTTTAGTTTAGTTTAGAGTTACAGCACGAAAACAGGCCCTTCGGCCCAACGGGTCCGTGCCGACCAGTGATCCCCGCACATTAACATCGTCCTGCACCCACTAGGGACATTTTTTACATTTACCGAGCCAATTAACCTACAAACCTTTGGAGTGTGGGAGGAAACCGAAGATCTCTGAGAAAAACCACACGGTCACAGGGAGAACGTACAAACTCCGTACAGATATAGCACCTGTAGTTGGGATCGAACCCGGGTCTCCGGTGCTGCAAACACTAATGCCCCTGTCCCACTTAGGAAACCTGAACGGAAACCTCTGGAGATTTTGTGCCCCACCCAAGGTTTCCGTGCGGTTCCCGGAGGTTCTTGTCCTCCGGCAACCACCTTCAACTAGCATCGCAACCGGCTTCGACTAAAAAATTACCGATTTTTAAAACGGAAACCACTTTCGTCCATTAGGGAGACTGACAAAAACGTCCGGGAACCGCACGGAAACCTTGGGTGGGGCGCAAAGTCTCCAGAGGTTTCCGTTCAGGTTTCCCAAGTGGGACGGGGGCATCAGGCAGCAACTCTACCCCTGCGCCACCGTGACCATCCATGTGGATACTGGGCAATATGTGGATATTTGTGGGATATGTGGATACTGTGAGGAATGCAGTTATTGGCAAAGAGGATCACTTCGAAAGTTTAGTGTGATCCTGCACTCCTGCGTTTCTAAAAAAATAAGTGGATTAGATTGATCTACGAACTTTCTTGATTGGTACAGGGACAAGGCTTAGTTTTTGTTTTGCCATTATTATTGGTGATTTTTATTAATTCATTCTCTTGTTATTTATTATGGTATCTACTGACACTATGTTTACCTGTAGAGATGCTGTCTGACCCTCTGAGTTACTCTAGCTTTTTGTGTCTATCCTCGGTTTAAACCAGCATCTGTAGTTCCTTGTATAGGAAGGGGCCACAGATGCTGGTATCAACCGAAGATGGAGTAACTCAGCGGGAAAGGCAGCATCTCTGGAGAGAAGGAATGGGTGATGTTTCGGTTCGAGTCTGAAGGGGGGGGGTCTCGACCATTCCTTCTCCAGAGATGCTGCCTGTCCCGCTGAGTTGCTCCAGCTTTTTCTGTTTATCTGTAGTTACTTCCTACACATGTTTACATACGTGTTGTGCTGCTGCAAGTACGAATCTCAATTGTTCCGTTTCGGGACACATGACAATAAAACCTCTTGATTTGTTACAGGCCTTGGACACGTTAACTAGTGATCCCCACGCGGTGAACCATCGGAAGGTGGTGTCGGATATGCGGTTAGAGGCAGATGTGGAACAGCTGTACTCTGACTCTGCAGGAAGCGCTGCCTCGTATCCCCTCTCTCGCTCAGCCCACAGTCAACGCAAGGTCACCTCCGCCACCAACCTGCGGCGAACCTGGTTTGGAAGTCCCTGCTTCGGCTTCCGGCTGAGTGGGTCGCGGCACGGCTCTGGCGGCCACAACTGGGCCGGGCTGTCGGCTCCTCACAGCGGCACGGGCTGCGCGGCTCCTGGGACTTTACCGGGGAGCTCGGTGACGAACGACGGCACGAAGAGTGGTGCTGCCAAACCTAGGGCGCTGCCGACAGAGTCAGACCGACTAAACCTGCCCAAACCCGTCTTTGTCATCTCAGAAGCCAGGGAAGATCGGGAGCCCCTGGTCCAAGCTGCGGACGCGGCCGGCCACGGTGATGACATTGGCCACTTTGAGGAAATACATCCCAGCAGAAGCAGGCCAGCTTTGGAAGGGGAGAGGCTGGCTCATCCTGTCTCTGGGACAACTTAAATCCACTAGCTTCTGCTTCAGTGCAGTGGATGAAGTGTCCTGTAATGACTATAAAGAGATCCCATCAGGACAAGGCTTCACGTCACCACAGGAGCAAGTGTTGCTGAAGCAAGACTTCTGCACAACAGCTCCAGACCATGATCCCCCGCAGCTGACATGCAGCGTGCCTGGGGCACGGGTAGGAAGTGTCCAATGCTACAGGAGCAAAGTCACTTACTCTCTGGGGACTGTGGTGCTGTGGAAGGCAGCCTCTCAAATTTCCCATTGGCAACCAGTTGTTCAACAAGGCAATTATCCCTCGATCTCTTTGAAGCTCATCAGAACTGAAAGCAATGTAACAGTGTTAATACTGTATTGGCTTGTGTAAGCTGCGCGTGTGAATGCTGCACTATATTAGTAATCGGTGGTAAAAATCACTAACACTGGTTCATAAAACACAAAATGCACTTGGCTGTCCTTTGAGTGATGGGAAAGTGAAGAGACAGCTCACAACTTTAAATAGAGGAGTGGGGGAAGGAAATGTCACTACAATTCATTGAGATTTTGGAACAGGGGTTGAGCAGAATGAAATGGCTGCAAGCTGGTGATAGTTGCCAGCTGGCAAATTGATGATTGATCCTGCGCGAGTCGTGATCAGGGTTATCAGGCTGGAGAAAGAGCTGCAAAGTGCTCCACCCTAAACATTTCTCCGCTCTCCTGCCACTTGCCGGGGCATCGCGTGTGGCGTGGCAGTGAAACGTGCAAACCGTGTTGGAGCTAATCAAGGAAGCAAGTGAAAGAATAATTCCAATTAGCTCATGATTTGTTCTCACTGAAAATTAATTACTGGATATTAACTACTTTAACGCTTTCCTCCTGTTTGTCATAAACTAATTAAATGGTGTTAAAACCCAATAGCTGAAGTGTGAAGTGATTGGATTGCTTACAATTTGATTTCATCCACACCATCTACATGGAACAGGACACAGATTACTGACAGAGACCTTTCCATACTCTTCAGAGATGCTGCCTGACCCACTGAGTTACTCCAGCACTGCCTCTTAACTTTGCAAATCAACATCAGCAGTTCCTCGTTTCTACATAGTACGGCACAGCACAGCCTCAGTGCAGTGGATGAAGTGTCCAACCTCCTGTATTGATTGCAATGAGATCTTATTGGGACAAGGCATCACGTCACCACAGGGGCAAGCATACGGCACAGAAACAGGCCACAGTGTCCGCACTGAACATGACACCAAGTTAAACTAATCCCCTCTGCCTGCACGTGAGCCATAACCCTCCTGTATATCCACGTGCTTATCTAACGCCACTATCTTATCCGAGTGTCTCTTCACTCCACCAGTAATTCTGATTTGGGCATCACCGGCTCTGTGCGTCTTCCATGCTCTCGTTTTTCAGTCGCAAAAATTTAAACTCTGGCTGAGAAACATGAAAGCACATAGACTGGACAAAGCCAGGCCGGCCTTCTGCAAAGCGGCTTGATCCCCAAACTGTTTGCCAAGGCACTAGACAACGTGACCATTGATGCCTGGCAGGTCCCCGTGCTTCACCCATTACATGAATCACAAAATTATAAAAACAGCAACAGAAGCAATGCTGTTCACCTTCAGATTTCTCAGTGCCTCTGTTGCTGGGCATGTGGTGAGATCATTAGCCTGTTCAGTGCCCCCCCCCCCCCCTCCCCCCCTCCCCAAGTATACTCAGGACAGAGTGCACAAGTGAAAAAATTGGCAGCAAACAGGTTAGTCAGAGAGCCACACAGTTTCTCCCCCCCCCCCCCCCCCCACTCCAGTCCAACTGGTCCATGCTGACCAAGATGCCTCAGCTACATTGGTCCCACTTGCTTGCATTCAGCCCTTATTCCTCTAAACCTATTCTATCCATGTTCCTGCCCAATAGTTACCTGTGCAGTCCAACGGGACAGGCAATGCTGCTTTCCCACAAAAAACGATGAAACTAATAGATAACTTCAAGAGAGAGCTAGATAGGGCTCTTAAAGAATAGCGGAGTCAGGGGATATGGGGAGAAGGCAGATACAAGGTACTGATTGGGGATGATCAGCCATGATCACATTGAATGGCGGTGCTGGCTCGAAGGGCCGAATGGCCTACTCCTGCACCTACTCTGTTGTCTATAATATTTCAAAATTGTTCACTCACACTTGTGTACAGGTGCAGACCTGGAGAACTGTCTCCTGTTCTAATCAAAGCTGGGTCAGGTGTGGGACGGCCTTGAACATTACAGGCACCTGCTTCACTCTTAAATGATTTGCAAAAAAATATATTGATCCAACAATGAAAAAATATTTGACAATTCTTCAGCCACATTATTTCCCAATGTGCTCTTCACCCAGTAGGTACTTCTGAACCGATGAATGGTCTCGACCCGAAACATCACCTATTCCTTCTCTCCAGAGATGCTGCCTGTCCCGCTGAGATACTGCAGCATTTTGTATCTATCTACGGCTAAAACAGGATCTGCAGTTCCTTCCTACACATATACTACTGAACTGTAGCTACTTATAATGTATGAAACACGAGTTAGATTTGTACACAGCGAAATCCTATAGAAATGGAGTAACATTTAACTGTCAACTGGAGAGCAAATGTAGAAACAAGGAACTGCAGATGCTGGTTTACGAAGGATACAAACTACAGGTGTAATTCAGCGGATCAGGCAGCCCTGTCCTCCTGGGATAGCGTTTGACTTGTTGACTTACTCCAGCAATGTGTGTCCTTCTAACTGGAAAACAAATGTTGGCTCAGGAATCTGCAGTGCACTCCTTACTCACCCACAAATAATACCACAAGATCGCTTCAAATCAACTATGGAGGGATGGGGTAGGGGGGTCATGGAAAGAGCGTTCACGTCGCGGCCCTGTCTCCACCAATCTTTCCACCACCACGCACAAGACCGACATCATTGTATGTAGATGCCGAGAAATGTGTTCAGCTCCGGCTGAACAACTTCTAATCTTGTATGTGGTCTCGATAAGAAGAGGAACTATTTGGGCGCTGATGCGGACTTAGTTTCCCTAGTTTGAGTCGGTGTTTCCATCAGTACAGCATTACCTCACTGCTGCTCTGGCTGAGTGGGTTGGTGGAGTGGGCCTTGATCCCACAGTCGGTGATTCAGAGACAAGAGTGCAAGTGACTGACTCATAGCTGCACAGACGGGCATCCAGCAGATTACACTGCGATGCAGCAACTCCCCGTCCCGGTGAAACTAGTTTAGGTCACAAATTGCTTGGAGATCGTGCGAATAATGGAACGACAACTTCATAGTGATTATACATTATTCATGGCGGAACCATCAAGTGAAAAAGGCACTTAATTTATCGCATTGATCATGCTTGGATATCAGTATCTAGATGCAAACATTTGATTAATACCAAATATGAAAAGGAAATTAAACTTGCATTAACACGGTGCCATGTTACTTCTCTCCAGCATCACCAAGCATCACAATAGTGGAGTCAGTCGCCCACACATGAAGTTATCAGCTGTGTAGTCCAGGGTGGCAAAGAAAGCTGCCTTCCCATAAAAGGAAATGAAACCTCAACATAATGATAATTCTTACTTGATGGTGTTTAAGCAATCTGTGTTGACCAGTTCTAAGCAGCAGGAGGGACCCTACTCCCCCCAGAGTGAATGTCAACGAGTGTTGGGCATAGTTTTACAGTGAGGGCAAGTTTAGTTCATTTTTTATATTTTACAGAGTGGTGGGTGCCTGGAATGTACTGCCAGGGGTGGAGGTGGAGGCTTTGTAGACTAGAGATGCAATGTGGAAACAGACCCTTCAGCCCAGAGTCCACGCTGATTTGCGAACACCCTGAAAACTAGCACTATCCTACACACCAGGAACATTTACAGAGGCCAATTAACCTACAAACCCTGTTCGTCTTTGGTGTGTGGGAGGAAACTGGAGCACCCGGAGAAAACCCATGCAGTATCAGGAAGAACATGCAAACTCCGTATAGACAGCACCCATGGTCAAGACTGAACCTGGGTCTCTGGTGCTGTAAAGCAGCAACTCTGCCTTTGAACACTACAAACGGTCTTGGTTGCATTAGAGATTTTGAGCTTTTGATTTGCACTATTTTTAAAATAATTATTGAGCTCTTATTTTGTTATCTATGAACACTGTTATTACAGACTTGTTTTGCTGCTGCACGAAAGAAATTCATTGGTAGGCACAAAAAATGCTGGAATAACTCAGCGGGACAGGCAGCATCTCTGGAGAGAAGGAATGGGTGATGAGACCCTTCCTCAGACTGATGTTAGGGGAGTGGGCGGGACACAGATATAATGTAGTCGGAGACAATAATATTGGTGGGAGAACTGGGAAGGGGGAAGAGGATGGAGACACAATTCACACACAATTCAAAACAAATCCAGCTGCTGTTTTCATCAAAAGGACCCAAAGTGCTGGAGTAACTCAGGCAGCATCTCTGGAGATCGTGGATGGGTGACGTTTCGGGTCGGGACAATAGAGGCCCCAACTCTGAAACGTCGCCTATCCATGTTCTCCAGAGAGGCTGCTTCCAGCTGAGTTACTCCAGCATGTTGC
This sequence comes from Raja brachyura, assembly GCA_963514005.1. Next base: position 2,289,346 of record OY740808.1, on the reverse strand, counting down.
GCCCTTTTGTATAAACCGGCATCTGCACCTCCTGGTTTCCACATTTGACTGCTGCCTTCTTCCCATGTTCTCCACAGAAAGGGAGAGGTGCAGATAAATAGTGTTCACCTGACAAGAAGGTCACCAGCTGCCAGTGGCGGCGTTTGTGCACACACTTGGCTGGTTTAATTAACATGACAGCAGGAGATAATTTATTAACAGAATTGAGATGAGGTTGAAAAAGGCAGTAAAACACCACAGTGTGCTCAACTTTGCAACCTCATTAAATAGTAATGAAGTAAACAAACCATCAAAACAAGTGATCATTTGGTGGTAACAGCTTAATAGAAACAGGCCCATTTGTTAGAGCTGAGGACCCTGTGAGAATTCCATTATCCGCGCGACCTCGTTAAGTAATTCATGACCTACAACTAACAAGGACGATTTTATTATTAAATTGAGGCCACATTATAATCAATTTGTTCTTCAGTCCGTAAATGAATCATAATTTACAATCTAAACAAAAGAATTGCTAAGAATAAAAGAACACTCGTCTAATTTGCTTGCAAGTAATTATCAGTCTTAAATAAACATCATTTACACACAGCTAAAAATGCAACTTAAATTGTTTTCAAAGTTCATGAGACTTGAAATTAGTGCTTTGCTGTTAGCAAATGGGTTTCTAAAGAAAGCCATTTGAAATTGATCTACAAAATAAAGATTCACACTTTAGCAGCGTCCCGTCCATCCCTATCCCCATCACCAGATCGCAAAACATTCCCACTAATCAACACAAACGTGAGAAAGACACAAAGTGTTGGAGGAACTCAGCAGGTCAGGCAGCATCGGTGGAGGGAATTAATAGGTCAGGATCCTTCTTCAGACTAATTGTAGTGGGGGGGGGGGGAAACTGGAAGAGAGGGGTGGGGGCAGCTTAAAGCCAGGCGCGTGATGGGTGGATACATACGAGGGCAGATGGGTGGAGTAAGTGAAAGGTGAGAGGTGAATAGGAGACAAAAGGGCGTCAGATGAGGAGAGGAGTGGAATGCAAAACCAGGAGGGAGATAGGTGGAAGAGGGCAGAATAAAGGGAGAGAAGGGGCTCGGGATTGGGAGATGAGTGTATTTTGGAGTCAAGACTGCTTTGGATGGCTGTCTTTGATGCCTAAAGTTCAGCCTAGACATTAACAAACTTAATTACATGTTTAAAGTAGTAGTGATGGCACACAAATGTTTATAATTTCCTCCACTCTGACAGTTCTGGAGTTAAAGTTTCTTGTAATCCATGAGGAATTGAAGATAACACTCCTTCTGGTGCTGGCTCGAAGGGCTGAATGGCCTACTCCTGCACTTATTGTCTATTCTGGAGACAGAATATGGATGAATTCCTTATATTTTCCTTTTCTGTAAAAACTGGATTAGCCATGACTCTCAAAATGGATGAATAAATATGTCCCTGGGAGTTACAGAACACTCCAGTGAACATCCTTGAATGTACTGCGCATTCCTTCCACTTACTGTACTTAGCAAAATTGTTGGAGATTACAATCTTCATGGAATTTAGCCCCATTAGCAGACGTTTCATGCCAATAAATTAATACCAATGGAAACAAAGCCAAAATCTAGTACATTTTGAAGCGAGGATATCTGTCTTCCTCTGAAAAGCAAGGCAATATTGATTACACCTTCCACATCTTCAAAATAAAATGACAAGGAAGATTAAACACCACTTGTACAGCTTGGTGAGGCACCTCCCCTCACTCTGTTCCCCCAGTTTATTGGCATTTTAGCCTGTGCAAACCACAAATGGAAGGTTAATCCTTCAGGAACAAACTGAACAGGTGGGAAGGGAAATGAAAGTTGATAAACATTTAGATTATAAAAGGTTGAAACAAACAAGGAACTGCAGACAAAGTGTTTAAGAAGGAACTGCAGATGCTGGAAAATCGAAGGTAGACAAAAGTGCTGGAGAAACTCAGCAGGTGAGGCAGCATCTATGGAGCGAAGGGAATAGGCAACGTTTCGGGCCGAAACCCTTCTGGTCTACCAAGGACCTTTGTCTAGCAAGGAACTGCAGACGCTAGTTTACAGAAGAAGAGACAGAATGCTGGAGTAGCTCAGCAGGGCAGGCAGCATCTCAGGAGAACCTGGATGGGTCCCGACCCCAAACAAAGCTTTTCACTGTGACAATAATAAACCTAAACTTGTTCTTCAAACGCATCAGAGAGACACCTGTAGGGCAGTACAAGTGCATCCAATGCAACTCCCAGAGAGCACAGGATACATATTAAAAGAGAGAGGGATTGAATTCATTATAAGAAAACCAGGAGAGAGCAAGAAAATCCTTTCAAAACGCTGTTGCAGGCACAGTAGGCTGCACAGTTCCCCTTATAAAGATTCGGTAATGTAATCAATCTAATGGGATCGATGGCACAGACCAAGATATGGATACCCTGTAATGATTTTTATAGTTAAGCTGATGAAGTGTTTGTTCAGTTGCAAGGCATTATTCCGTCCATAGATGATGCAACAACTTTAACAATGCAACAACCTAACCCTTTGTTTCACAGAACATCTTGTTTTAATTAATGGTCATCAAAACTAAAAACTCAAACAGAATTTAAAAAGGCACATTATCTATTCCATAGCAAATCAATATTTGAAATGGATAAACGCCAAACAGGCTGAAGTAAAGACATGCCCAGAGTCTCTCATGAAGCTTGTGGTCTTTATTTTATAAATTATTTCTGTTTTTGAGGATTATCTGGGGTTTTTTTTGGGTGCTTACAGAAACAGAAGTAACCAACAGTTGAAACATTGCAAGAACAATTTATTTTTTGAAATAAATCACCCAAACACTGAACACATTTCACATCACTAAAGGTAAAACGGCCACAACGTTAAATGTTAAACTTGATCTGAATAACCTGCAAATTCTGGGTCTACTTATTTAAAAGCCACACAATTTAGCTTCCTAAAAAAACATAAGTTATCCAAGATTCATTATTTTGGAATGGCTTCATTTTTTTTGCCAAAATACAACATCCACCTAATCCAACTCTGGAATGAACAGGCTTGTTTGCATTGTGCTTTAACTAAACAATGATGCTACATATCTAGTTCAATTGCAGGCCATCATTTTTTATATGGCTGAGAAAATCAGGACAACACTGCCTGAATGTGTGCAACTATTTTGCCATATATATATTTTTTTAAAAGAGCATCGTTAGTTATGTTCTTAACATTTGCAAACCCCCTCCAAACTAGCATTATTAAATGAGTGATAATATTGCCCAGTAAAAAAGATGAATATGCCATTGAAACATTGCATTATACCGACTTTAAAGAGAAAAGAATGCGCCCTGAGAAAGTTTGAACCAGTAGAGGAGCGATTAAAAAAGTGCTTTCAGAGTTTCTCGAAGCACGTTGAGGCAACCTTCGACATAATGCCCAACTCTACTTCCTTTGGTCCAGGAGTTAAAACAAACCAATCCAGGTTTTCAAGTCAATACAGAACCATCCTGGATCTGATGTTGGAAACTCCAGTTCATGATAAATGTTCACCAGAATGCAGCGCTCCGATTTCCCCTGCCAGAACCGGCTGATATGTCAAATCACTTTGCTATCGGCAAGCTACTGCAGAGCAAGTATTTAGACACCCGTAGAAAGCATGAGAAAACATTTAGGAAAGAACCTAGAATGTTCACAATTCTAAGATGGTCAAAATTAAAATTTGGGCTCAAAATGCAATTTTAGTGCGAATGCTTGTAATCTTAACCGTGTTGGATCAAGACTCAAATTTCTGCCGCATAGTGTTGACCAGTGCCATTACTGATGCAGTGGATAAAGTGCAAAAACAATACTTGGCTCAGTTAACCAGCAGATCTGATGCCAATGAAGGACTCGAAGATTGTAATCTTAAGTGGCTGGCAGCTTGCACATTTACAAGTCAGTCCCCCCACCTACCAGTTCAAAAAGCCCCAGAGCCAAAAACACTACTCCGTGTATATAAATTCAACAAAAAGATCACCTTTGTTCAAGGAGCATTATGTTGAAATAGGTGGCAGACAAAAATGCTGGAGAAACTCAGCAGGTGAGGCAGCATCTAAGGAGTGAAGGAATAGGCGACGTTTCAGATCATCACCTATTCCTTCGCTCCATAGATGCTGCCTCACCCGCTGGGTTTCTCCAGCATTTTTGTCTCCCTTCGATTTTTCCAGCATCTGCAGTTCTTTCTTAAACATGTTGAAAGAGATAAGAGGTTTAACTGGATAAGTGGAAAAAGATTTTAGCTGGTATTTCTGCGATTTCAGATTTTAATTTAAAATGTATTCCCCGTGCTAATTTGTGAGCCAACTGTTATGTAGAACGATTAAATCACTCTGGAAAATGGACATTTATCTCCGAAAAATAGCTGTCTGCAGCTCCAGCAATTGGAATTCCACTCTGACCTTCAGTTGTGTGTGCAGTTTGTAGATTCTCCCTGTGACTACGTGGGTTTCCCCCATTATTCCCATTTGCTTCCACATACCAATGGTGTGCTGTAAAGGGTATGTTCCACTTTGCAATTTTTTCAGCGACTGCGATCGTCAGTGATTGTTGCCCTAAAATTCGCCAAGTTGTACGACCCTCCACATCAAGCTACGACACTCCGCGTCACCCACCTTCACAATATGAGACGGTTACACCAAAGTATAATAATCACATTGGAAATGAACTTAGCTACAATAAATCTAAGGACCAATAACTTTTTAATGGATAAGTCGGCGCTTTATATACCCGCGTCACCGGCCATCACCCGCAGGACAGCGCACGTCAGCGTGTGACAGGGCGCACAACACGATAAGACACCCAGATGTCGCCTGAAGATTTTGAACATTCCAAAATCCAGGGGCGGCAGGGAGACACCGCGCGTCACGCCCGACAACCTCTTTTCAGGCTGTCGCCGAAAATAGCGCCCAAGTGAGACAGGCTCTTTAGTAGTCAGACTATAACGATCCCCCAGATTCCAGTACACAGATTCCAATGAAGGCACAAAGGTAGCAGCTGCAAGCTTATGTAGAGTGATAATGAATTGCACTGTACCTCGGCACATGCGGCAGATAAAGATTGAAGAATGGAAAACAAACTGCTGGTGAAACTCAGTGGGTTGGGCAGCATCTGTAGTGAGGAGAGGGCAAACTACAAGGTTGCTTTGTTTGCCACAAAATACTAATTCCAGACTACTTCATATCAACAGAAAGCAACATCCATGAAAACCACAAGCCTCCCTTAAACAGAGCTCTCGGCTCTAAACAATTTTTGAAAATGCCCCGAGCATTTTTTAATTTATTGTGAATTATTTCATTCAGTTAAAAACTACCCAAACGTGATAATCTGGTAGAATATGCTAAAATGATCTAACTAGTTATTTTGTCATAAAGATATTTTGAGGGGTGGAGTGCTTAAACTATATCTGACCAGGCAGCAACTAAAAAGTCAACTGACACTATTTCAAAGGTAAAATGCTATTACCAAAGCTAGTTTTAAGTAGTTACAAAATAAAGGTTGGAGTAACGCAGCAGGTCAGGCAGCATCTCCGGAGAAAAGGAATAGGTGACGTTTCACCTGAAGAAGGGTCCTGACTCGATACATCACCTATCCATGTTCCCTAGAGATGCTGCCTGACCCACCGAGTAACTCCAGCATTTTGAGTCTCTTTTTGTAAACCAGCATCCATGTGTCAACTTAAGAAATAAATTGTTCTTAAATGGTGAAGTATTTGTGAAATGAACAGTGACAGAGCAAGATAATATAGATGGCAGCACACAACAGCCCCGAGGCCAGTGGCCAATGGATTCACGAGCTTCCAATCACGGCTTACACCAGTTCAGGATGTTCCAAAGCCCCTCGAGCCACGAACAATAAAGCATTGTCAATGCTGCAATAAAAGAACCATGGTTTAAATCCCAAGACACTCAGTGGCATGTCTTTAATTGTCTGGGTTGTTTTTCCAGAGTTCAAGGCATTATTATCAATCAGTCTGCTGTTGCTGAGTGCTGACACTGGAGCTAGGCGGGAGCCTGGTACTGAAACACTAAAGGGACAATAACTCCAAAAGGCACAGTCACCTGATGCCAGGAACCAAGTACTGTCGTCGCCTGTGTCGAACAATCTGCAGCACTATTGTCCACATCCATAAATGAGCAGGCAGCCCTCGCCACAAGGACAAGTTCATTCAAATCTCAAAAAAAATACACACCACATCCATTGTGACCGTAGATGACGGCTCTGTATAGAGTTGCAGGATTATCAGCGACACAGTGGTTCTGTTCTGGAATTTAACATTCAATCCCAATCCTCAAGTCATGTCCTGCATTAGAGGAGATGCCGTCACTTCAAGGTATTTCCTGGTACCCAGATCGGTATTTCTTCACCCAACGGTGCTATTTAAAAACTAACCAGCTAGTCATGCATCTCACAGCCGCTTCCCATGTCTGTTTACATGATAGCATCCTCACGCCGAAGTAATTAGTTGATTCTGGAGCAATTTAGAGGAAAGTGTGGCCTTTTAGCCCATTCCCAATGATAAGAAGAATGCACATTGGCCCAGAAATGATATCCAATGCGTTTACACAAATTTAACAAACTTCCGTTTGGCTTCATATCACCGTGTCTCATGATCTAAACATTGAGGCAATAGATCTAGAGCTTGTTAGAGGAACATTGCCCAACTAAATATTCCAGTAAGGTGCAGCTCTGATTAAGAGTTCCGATGAAAAACAAAATCTTCGCTGTGGCAAAGAGAGAAGGGGTTAAGAGAGGCCAAAAGCATGAACCATAAAAAAGGTGAATGTGACACAATGTGAAAATGAGAGGACTTGCAGGAAGCCCAGTTATCAGGCTGAAGTTGCCACAGGCAGAGCTGTGGGTAAAGGGCCAGAGGGAGGGAAGTATAGCAATGAGTCGGAGAAGGAAAGTGCCCATGGTTGTAAACTATGAATGGAAGAGGATGGAGATATAGGAGAGAGGAGGTTAAGAAGAGACATGGACAAGCATTCCAATATTGGAGGTGACAGTGCAGGCAGGCCAGGTGAGGATTCAGTGGCACCTTATACCAGGGGTTCCCAACCTTTATTGTCCTGTTTACCCCAGGCAACTTTAATAGCACATCACAATGTTATTTCACTTATTTATGAACAATTGATGATGAACAGATACCGATATACCAGAACCATACACAGTCAGTCAATGAGAAGAAATATGTACAAGTCCAGACGCCACAAATTTACATCCTGGGTGGGTGAGACTGAGACTGCTGAATGTAAGACATTGAGGATGTTTGCATAGAAGGGAGAGTGTGGTTAGGAGTGAAAACAATTCCTTGAATAGTCTAAGGGAACCGTTAAAATACTTGCTGTTGAAAAATATATATTTTTTACAATGCTGCGTTGTAAAAAGATTTTGAACAAGCATCTCCAGGTGGTCAGAGTGAGTAATGTTTCACAAAGCACAAATTTATACATTCTCAGTGCATTATCTATTATGTGCTGAATTTTCCTAAACACCCGCTCAATAAAAGCAAGAACTTTAAATGATGGTGCACCTTCAGGTCCAAGTATAAATAAGAAAATTATACTTCTATATTAACCGCACAGCAGTTTCAAAACAAGAATCAATTTTATGTGGAAAACATGATATTACAGTAGTAGACAGTAAACATTTGCAAGCCTTGGTCTGAAATTGTGTGCCGTGAACTTTTAATATAGAACTTTAAAAAATGTTTAAGCACTGGGTTCCCACCACACGGCAGAAACATGAGCCTCCGATGGTCGGCTGTTGACTTCCCTCCTTTAGCTATAAATTTTACAATGACCCAGAGGCCTCAAATGTTTGTAAAAAAAGGATTTCTAGCGACTATTATTAAAGTTCAGGTCCATTTAATCTTCCTCTCCAAGAGGGTCATGGCTTTGACGGTGAACACCTTCAATGCTTGAAACGGGTTTGCTCACAGATGTGGTTAAATTTCCTGCAAGAGAAGGTTCCAAGGATAAAGTGGCTGCATTTCACAATGGCGGCTTATATTAAAATGTCACTTTTAAAATGACCAATTCAGGTTATAAAAGTCCAATCTTTACAAAAAAAAACATGCCACAGAAGCAAGCCATTCCCGATAGGCACAAATACCAAGAACTTGACATTCCGTAGCATCCCAAGCAAATATCTCAATAACCTTTCTCCGGAGCAGAGTGGCAAGTTTAGAAGAGCATAGAAACTGATTGACTAACACGGTTGCGAAGGAGGCAGGGGTTGAGGAGTGCTGTTGAAGATGCAAAAAAGAAAGAGGTTTCTTTTTGAAGAAGGGTCTAGAACCGAAAACATCACCTATTCCTTCGCTCCATAGACGCTGCCTCACCCGCTGAGTTTCTCATCATTTTTGTCTACCTTTGATTTTTCCAGCATCTGCAGTTCCTTCTTAAACGAGGAGGTTTAAGTGGTCATGAGGGAATTAGAGTTTAGAACCCAGGCAGCTGAAAGCACTGGGGACAAGGGACATATGTCCATAAGACAAAGGAGCAGAATTAGGCCATTCAGCCCATCGAGTCCGCTCGCCATTCGATCATGGCTGATTTATTTTTCCCTCTCCACATTCTCCTGCCTTCTCTGTCTTTGATGCCTTTACTAATCAAGAACCATCGGAGAGACATAACAACCTGCAGATGTTGGAATGGAACAGACAAAAGCGCTGAGAAACTTGACGGATCACGTTGCATTAATGAATGGAAAGGACAGACCATGCTTCAGGTCGAGATCCTTCTTCAGAAAATGGAGATGGGTCCCAACCCCAAAACGTCACCCATTAATTTCCCTCCTTAGCTGCTGCCTGGTCCGCCAAGTTTCTCCAGCACGCCGGGTACATGAGTGATTTGATTTGGAAAATTAGGAGTTAAAATATAAATCATGCACAAACCAAGTCTTTCAAAAATATTAAAACCATCTTGCTTTACAAACGGAGGAACTGAGATTTAATCAGATGCCAATTTCAAACAGTAAGGAAGCCAATTAACCCTGACTTCTAGATCAGATCCACACTAACCAGCAGTTTTACTGCAACGCCATTTTTGGAAAGTCCCTCAGTCACACAATGAACCCATTTTAGACTATTTCTTGCACCAGGTCTATAAGTTCAGGAAAAAAAGCAACAGCCTTAGAAGGACAAGTCGAAAACCTATTCCTCTGTGGTTTCACAAATCAGTTCCTTTATGTCTATAACTGTTATCACAACTTCCAACCCTCTTGCTATGGTTTAATATACTGAAGGGCAGCACAATATCCCCTTGTAAAATATATCCTCTAACTGGCTCTCAGCAATGCTATGGCAAAGCCCTTCAGATTGTAGCCTTTATTATTCAAATTACAAAGTAACAGTAGCAAATTGCGCTGAATGCATGCCAAGCGTTAAGGCCAACTGGAAAGTGGCAGGCAACGAGTTCAAAGGATTCCCAATGTGAGCAATGAATTCATTAACCTCTGTACTCACATAGCATGATGTGCTTTAACCTGCGTTCGACAGTTTCGACCCCAGTAACAATCTGGGCGTGCAGTTACAGATCCTGTAAGATTAAGTAATTATAAATTAACGTCAAAAAATCAACCAACTTAATGGGATTATTCTGAAATCTACAGTGCAGCAGATGCATGCTGGATTCTTGTTGAAAATCTGTGCACAGATGGCAGTGTATTTTTTTTTAATAAGAAAAATGGCATAAAAGGGGCGGCAGAGTCACGCAGCTGGTAGTGCTGCTGCTTCTCAGTGCCAGAGACCAGGGTTTGATCCTGACATCTGGTGCTGTGTGCGGAGCTTGTATGTTCTCCCCGTGACCACATGGGCTTCCTCCGGGGGTCAGGTTTTCGCCCACATCCCAATGACACGCGGGTTTGTAGATGAATTGGTCACTGTATATTCCCCCCCCCCCCCCCCCAGTGTGTACGGAGTGGATGAGAAAGTGGGATAGCAAAGAACTAGTGTGACGATTGATTGATGGTCAACATTGTCTCACTGGGCCGAAGGGCCTGTTTCCATGCTTTATCTCCAAATTAAATAAACTAAAGACAAGTGAAGACACAAGGAACTGAATAAGGGTCCTGACCTGAAACATCACCTAACATTGTTCTCCAGAGATGCTCCCTGACCCACTGAGTTACTTCAGCATTTTGCCTTTTTTTCCCTGTGAAGTGAATTTCTTAATTCAGTGAATTGTGATGAAATTAAACCAACCTGGAAGTTCCTCCTTAGGAATGTTCTGCCTGTATTGATATGTCAGCTCACGGAAGTTATGTAACCCACAGCAATAACAGAGGACAGTGTTTGTTGAAACATTATAATCTGTTTTATAAAACACAAAAAATATAATTGACACAAGTAAACGCATTGGAAAAATCGCATATCACTTTGGAAAATGTCACACATAGGCAGGCATGTTTATCTCTAACTCAAGGTTTCCACATGGCCACCCTCTCCTTCAGCTGAAACAATTATTACCGCCTATGTATAATAAAGCCAGCACTGAAAAGGACCATTACAAATTCATTGGGCAATATCCATTCTAATACCAAGTGGATTAAGTAATTAACATTACTTAAGGGCACCGGAAAAATTAATGGGATTAAGAAACCAGCAAATCCCTTGGACCTGATGGCCTATATCCGCAGGTTTTGATAGAGGCTGAAGAGATCGCGGATTCACTGTTTCAGGATTTTCTTAATTCCAGAACGGACTGGAAATTAGCATATATAACCCACACTGTTCATGAAGTTAGCAAATTAAAGCAGAATTATTGGCCAATTAGTCTGACATCTGTAACTGGAAAAAGACCAGGAAAAAGGGCGGCACGGTGGCGCAGCGGTAGAGTTCCTGCCTCACAGCGCCAGAGATCCGGGTTCGATGCTGACTATGGGTGCTGTCTGTGTGGAGTTTGTACGTTCGCCCTGTGACCTGCATGGGTTTCTCCAGATGCTCCGGTTACCTCCCACACTTCAAAGACGTACAGGTTTGTGGGTTAATTGGCCTGATATAATTGTAAATTATCCGTAGTGTGTTTAGGACAGAGTTAGTGTACGGGATCATTGGTCAGCATGGACTCGGTGGGCTGAAGAGCCTGTTTCCGTGCTGTTTCTCTACATTAAACAAAACCAGAATCTATTACAACATGACAATAAGTTCTTGAGGAAGGTGATTAGGCGTGGATAGAAGACAAAGAATAAAAGCGACATTGTCACAATCCATGGGTGCTTTAAGTACAGCGCAACAAAGGTCAACAACTGAATCGTGGCGACCATACGTAACATAACCAAGTTTGCTAAAAATACAAAGTTAGGTGGGACCGTGAACCATTAAATATGCAAGGAAATGTAGACAGGTTAAACAATGATGAAAGTGACAGATAGGGCTTTATGCAGTTGGTGGGGGGGGGAAATTGTCCACTTTGGACGGAACCGTGGATAAGCTGGAAATCTGAGGGTAATAATTGGTCTTTATACATAGAAGCATTTGAAAATCGTTGTACACAAGCCACAAAATTAACTTGCAGGTGATGCCAGCAATTCGGTAGATAAAAGAGATATTGGCCTTTACGAAGGGATGCTGGTTAAAGAGGAGTTATGGTTTCAATAAAACAGGGTTCTGGGGAGAGTACACCTGGAATGCCCTGTACAGTTCTGGTCACCTTACCCAAGGAAGAAACTATGTGCCCTGAAGAGGTATGGTAAGAAATTCACCAGGCTGATTCTTGGGATGGGAGAACTGTTCATTAAAGAAACTAAAACGAGCTAATATTCTCCGGAAATAGACAATAGGTGCAGGAGTATGCAATTCGGCCCTTCGAGCCAGCACCGCCACTCAATGTGATCATGGCTGATCATCCACAATCAGTACCCAAAAGTAAGAATAAGATAATAATACTCAAAAAGAATAAGATTGTGCATTTGATAAGCAATTTGATAACAAATTCCATGGTGAGATTATTTCGCGTCAGGGTACGAATTTAGCCATTTAGCATAAAGACAGGTAGAAACGGCTTCGAGTGCCTGAATTGTTGGCTCTCATGATCCAAGAGGACATATTCATTGAGTGCACTCAAGGGGCAGGATGAACACGAGTGCCGGGGTAAAAGTTGAGTCACTATCATGCTGAGTGCATCTTGTAGTCTAAGACCCCTCCACTCCTGCTCCCTTTCATCTACTTAAACATTTTCCAGCAATCACTTGTAGAAAGCTGTGCGGTTTATATTTTTAGAAGGTTAAAATTGCACGCCTGAGATTTGGTTGTAAAATCCAGGTTAACACTTCAGTGCAGCACTAAAGGACTTTATTTTAAATGATATGTTAAACGAAGCCTGTGCTTTTGGGTGCATTTGAAAGATGCCACAGTAGGTATTCTTTGTATTCTGATATTTATCCCTCACTCAACACTAAAAAGATTTATCTATTATCGCATTGATACCTGCGATGACTTTGTGCCTTTTCCACATTACATAGTGAGTACATTTGAAGTGCTTCTTTTTTGCTTTTTTTCAAAAAACAGAGTGCAGAGATGATTTTTACATGTCTTTAATATTTCAATACCTGTCAGAACAAATGTTCCTCTCTGAAGAGCTAGAAGACTTTCCTGCAGCATCTCCTTCCAAGTAAGGCCTCTGGATGCAAGGTAATTCTAAACAATATTAACCACAAAGGATTAGAGTCAAACAATGATTATATACAAGGGGGTCTAACATCCTGTTCTGCTTATAATGTCAGCATCAGGTCTAATGTTTTACTGGGTAAACACAAACAGATGGGAGGCCAATTTTTCCAAAATTCTTATCTGATTGAAGGTTAAAGAATGTTTTAAAAAGCCAAGGGAAGACACACAGAAAAGATTTCCATTTACACGTTACCTTCAGGATATCAGATTCAAATGTGTTGTTGTTAAATATTCCATCCAAACACTTTTCTCCAAAATTTACATCTGTCGAAAAATTACATGATTGATTAGAACCATTTCTGAAAGCTCAAAGGGGGGGGGGGGTAAAAACAGGGGTAGGTATGAGCAGCCCTTCATCAGATCTCTGAACTTACAGGGAATAGAAACATGGAAAATAGATGCAGGAGTAGGTCATTCGAGCTAGCACCGCCATTCATTGTGATCATGGCTGATCATCCAAAATCAGTACCTCATTCATAGAAACATAGAAAACAGGTGCAGGAGGAGGCCATTTGGCCCTTCGAGCCAGCACCGCCATTCATTGTGATCATGGCTGATCGTCCACTCCCTATAACCTGTGCCTGCCTTCTTCCCATATCCCTTGATATCCCAAATCTGAGGAAGGACATTATTGCCATAGAGGGAGTGCAGCGAAGGACTGTCTTGTGAACAAAGACTGCATAGACTCGGTTTATACTCTCTAGAATTTAGGAGATTGAGAGGGGATCTTGTAGAAACTTACAAGATTCTTAAGGGGTTGGACAGGCTAGATGCAGGAAGATTGTTCCCGATGTTGGGGACGTCCAGGACAAGGGGTCACAGCTTAAGGATAAGGGGGAAATCCTTTAGGACCGAGATGAGAAGGAATTTTTTCACACAGAGAGTGGTGGGTCTCTGGAACTCTCTGCCACAGAGGGTAGTTGAGGCCAGTTCATTGGATATATTTAAGAGGGAGTTAGATGTGGCCCTTGTGGCTAAGGGGATCAGAGGGTATGGAGAGAAGGCAGGTACGGGATACTGAGTTGGATGATCAGCCATGATCATATTGAATGGCGGTGCAGGCTCGAAGGGCCGAATGGCCTATTCCTGCACCTAATTTCTATGTTCTATGTTTGACTCCACTAGCCCCTAAAGCTCTAACTAACTCTCTCTTAAATCCATCCAGTGATTTGGCCTCCACTGCCCTCTGTGGCAGGGAATTCCATAAATTCACAACTCTCTGGGTGAAAACGTTTTTTCTCACCTCAGTCTTAAATGACCTCCCCTTTATTCTACGACTGTGGCCCCTAGTTCTGGACTCGCCCAACATTGGGAACATTCGCCCAACATTGGACACATTCCTGCTTTATCCCCAAATCCTTTGATTCCATTAGCCCTACGATCTACACCCAACACTCTCTTGAAAGCATCCAGTGAATCGGCCTCCACTGCCTTCGGTGGCAGAGAATCCCACAGATTCACAACTCTCTGGATGAAACGGTCTTTCCTCATATCAGTTCTAAATGGCCGACCCCTTATTCTTAAACTGTGGCACAAGGATGAACTGAACATTCTGAGGTGGAACACACTGGTTTTTCAACAGTTACAATGAGAAAGTGCACAAGACAAAGTAGAATCCCAGATTTCAACAGTTACAACAGAAAGGTGAACAAGAATCAAAACTTTGTTTTATATTATTTTACTTATTTTTCAGATCCTGGGGATCACGTGCAAGGCCAACATTTACTGCCCATCCTTCACTGCCCTTGAGAAGGTGGTGACCCTACCTTTAACCACTGTAGTCCTACTCGTGAAGATATTCCCACAGTAGCATTGGTTAACGATTAGACTCAGTAACAATGAAGGAAAGCAAAATAGTCTTAAGATCGGATAACTGGGACAGAAGCCTACTGTCAGCCTGACCTGGGTATCCATGTTCTCCAGAGATGCTGCCTGCCCACTGAGCTACTCCACCACTCGGTGTCTTCTCCAACCTACAGGTGCGAAGGTCCCATGCGTCTATTGTCTTTTATGGTGGTAGATGTCACAGGTTAGGGAGACACTGCCAGGTGTCGGAGATGAGGAAACTCTTTTTCACACAGAGAGTTGTGAGTCTGTGGAATTCTCTGTCTCAGAGGGCGGTGGAGGCCGGTTCTCTGGATACTTTCAAGAGAGAGCTAGATAGGGCTCTTAAAGATAGCAGAGTCAGGGGATTTGGGCAGAAGGCAGGAACAGGGCACTGATTGTGGATGATCAGCCATGATTACATTGAATGATGGTGCTGGCTCGAACGGCCGAATAGCCTGCTCCTGCACCTGTTGTGTGCATAGGTGGTGCATTTTGTAGATGGCACACACTGTGTGTCAGGCATGAAGAAAATGGACATTTGTGGTAGTGGATGGGGCACCAATCAGGTGGGCTGCTTTGGCCTGATTGGGACAAAGCCACTGGGTTTGTTAAAGTTGTATTCATCCAGTAAAGTGGAGAGTATTTCATCGTACGCCCGATTTGTCCCACTGATGGTGGAAAGGCTTTGGCTCTGCTGGGTCCCGTCTCTGACCTGCTGACGGAGCCAGAGTATTTAAATTCTGGTGGTTTTCTGTTGATGACACTATCATTGGATATCGTGGGTCAGTATCAGTACGGTCAGCACAGCACATGTACTCTGATGCCGAGTCTGTACCTGAAATGTTGTCCACTTCTAGGTAGAAGTAGACAACATTCATGGCTGCATGCACGTATGGAGTCATTTGCCAACTAGAACTTACTAATTAGTGACCGTGTGAAATTACGAACGGAATATTTTGCCGATTTGATTTTAATTGCAGGAAGCTTAAACAGAAAAATGTTCAACAGAAAATGTTTTTTCTACCACAAAATCTTGCCAAGCATCCCGAGCATCCGACTCGCGAACATCCCCAGTACATGTGGCAGAAAGGCCGCAAACAAATTGTGCCTGCAAGAGAGGAAAGCGAAAACAACGTTGTTTCTATCTGTCTACTGGACGACTTAGTCATGTACAAGGCTTAGCGAAAGATGTGGCCATGTGTCTTCAAGCAAAAATTTTACACAAAATAATGTTTTAGCATACAGTAAACCCTTGCAATGACAGACCACGGGTGGGAAATAACAGGGGCCCGTTATTGCTCATCATCCACCTTATCCCAGTGAAGGGGATAAAGTGAAAAGCCGGGAGGAAAGAATCACGGGCCCGGTACTCACGCCCGCTTTCATGCTGCTCATTCTCTCCGCTCCCGCCGCGTGGCTCCAGCCCGCTGGGTAACTGGTGGAAGCGGGGATCGATGCAAGGGGAGCCTCCGCACACTATATCCAAAACCCACGACAGAGAGGCCAGTTATTGCGAGGGTTTACTGTAGATTTGCATTTTTGATTTTGAAGAAAAAGATTGACATGATCGTATCATGTCCATCGAGTCATAGAATCTTCAGCCCAACTCATCCACACGGACTGATGTGTCTGACAGAGTTAGTCCCACTTGCATTCACTTGGCCCATATCCCTCCAAACTTTTCTATCCATGCATCCGTCTAAGTATCCTTTAAATGTCATAATTGTAGCCACTTCTATTCCTGGTGGAGCAGCTTCCTCACAGCACCAGAGACCAGTGTTTGATCCTGACCCCGGGTGCTGTCTGCGTAGAGTTTGAATGTTCTCCCGTGACCACATAGGTTTCATCTGGGTGCTCTGGTTTCAAAGAAGTCTCTAAATTAAATAAAGTTAATTTAGCTGTCCGCTAAATGGAGGATTAGTGTAGGATTTCAATAGGTGGGTACTTTAAAGTCAGTGCCGACTCAATGGGTCAATGAGCCTGTTATTGTGCTGTGTGACTAACAACTTCATGCTCCCACGATTAATGAAACCAATTCACATCAGACACTTAGGTTACCCAAAACATAAGATGAATATTAAAAAATAACTTCAGTTTGCAAAAGTGAAGTAATCTGAGGTCTAGCTGGAGTCATGCCATCTATTCCTGGACAAAACTTGGTATTCAATGGCAAGCAGCTCCAGCCAGTAGTCAGAATTGCCACCCCCCTCTCCTCAATTCCCTCTTCCATATGAGTGAACTACAAAGGTGCAGCAAAACGTGATCATACGAGACGCTGAGAGCAAGAACCGTTGATGTTGCGGCCAGGCCACGTACATTGTTGAGGTGTAATGGTTGCATTCGGTTCACGTTCTGCCCTCCGGTCAGGCATCGGTTGGAAACAGCAAGTGCAAATGATATGAGGGCCCCGACCTGGGCAGGTGAACTCTTGGACAGCTGCTCAAAAACAACCAGAAACAATGGAGATGGTTAGAATGTTTGGACATACACCAAGACCAGAAAACGCAATTTCCAAGCACAAACTTTGTTTTGACTGTTAAATATTGAACATACAAACTCAGTCATACATCACATAAAAAGACCCTTCGGCCCAGCTCGTCCATAATGGCCAAGTTTTATAAACTGTCAGCCCTATTTGCCTGAGCTTGGCCCACGTTCATCTAAACCTTTCTTATCCATGTACATGTCTAAATATCTTTTTAAAAGCACTATTGTACCCGCCTCTTCAACTTACTCTGGCAGCTAGTTCAATATACATCACCCTTTGTGCAAAGCAATTGCCCCACAGGTCTTTCTCCAATCATTCCCCACTCAACTTAAGCATGCCCTCTCATTCTGAACTGCTCTACCTGGGAAAAAAAGACTCTGAAGGGTTTCAGCCCGAAATGTTGCCCATTTCCTTCGCTCCATAGATGCTGCCGCACCCGCTGAGTTTCACCAGTACTTTTGTCTACCTTTGATTTTCCAGCATCTGCAGTTCCTTCTTTAAAAAGACTTCCCTATGGCTCTCATGATTTTGTACACCTCTACAAGGTCATCTCTCAGCATTTGAGCACTTTGGGTGAAACATTCTGGTGACTCTTTTCTGCAACCTTTCCAGCTGAACGCCATCTTTCTGATAGCAGAGTGGCCAGAGCTGTACACATTATTCCAAATGTGGTCTCACTAATTACTTTGTACAGCTGCAGCATGACATCTCAACTCCTGTACTCAATGCGTTTACCGATGAAAGCAAGCGTGCAGAACGCCCTCGTCACCATCCACCTGTGGCAACACTTTCAGGGAACTATGGACCTGGGCAGCTCAGCTCTATGACTCTGCAGGGTCTTATCACCTGCTGTGCGAGTCCTGCCCTGGTTCAGCTTACCAAAACGGATCACCTCACATTTGCACAGATAAATTCCATTTGCCATTCCTTGGCCCAGGTCCAATTGTAGATTTAGACAGCCTTCCTCACTGTCCAGTATACCAACAATGTTGATGGCATTCACAAATTTACAAACCACATTAACTACATGGTCACCTCTCACAATGATTTAGATGATGAACAGTTGTCCCAGCACAGATCCCTGCGGTACACCAGTGAAAATAAAACAACCCTCCACTATCACCACTGATCCTTTCCATCAGTTTTGAAGCCAGTTGGCCAGCTCACATTGGATCCCATACAATCTAACCTTCCGGACTAACCTACCATGCGGCATCTTGCCGAAGTGGACAACAGTTTGGTATTTTCGATGTTAAACTGATCTCTCATTTCAGTACAACAAATTATTCATAACTATATAACAAAAAACTAATTAGCAGCTTGGATAGTTCACATAGTTCATTCAAATAGAACAAAAATGAAATAGCATTATAGGTTAATTATGTATTATGTGGGTTATAAATCAGATCATCATTCCAGTACGCAGCCCTTAAAGTCCATCAGGTTCACAACTATAACAGTACGTAAAATTATTAATGGAGTTGAAACAATTACCAGTGAGAGGTTGCTTTCACAAAAGTAGCGATATGCTGATGATGAATATAAATGTAAATGATTACTAAATGTCATAATGTTTAATAGTAAGTTGATCGAAGGGATATCAGAATGGCTGCTTTATCACAAATGGCAATATAGAGATAGCATTTCGCTCTTAAAAGGCTGCTGCGAAACAGGATGAAGTCAGTCAGCTTAGACTGTAAACCGGGTGGATGGGCTCATTCACATTGTCAACATTCACCTCTGATATCTTGATTTTGATAGTTACCACTGAGACTTCATTAGTATTGGGCTGGAGATAGCAATTAATGATTTACCGCAAACGGCAGCAGATGCGCAAACAACTAAAATTAACAATCACTTTACCACTGTTAAAGGGGCCATACATCGCACCGCGCAGCTTTAACGGCCGCGGGACTTACCATAGCCCGCGGGGGCTCCAACATCAAGACCCGGAGCAGGGCCTTACATCGCCCGGCACGGCATTAACAGCTGCGGGACTTACCATAGCCCGCGGGGGGCTCCAACATCAAGACCCAGAGCAGGGCCTTACATTGCCCGGCACGGCTTTAACGGCCGCGGGACTTACCATCGCCCGCCAGGGGCTTTAACATTGGGAGAAGAATAAAGTACAGGGGAGAGACAAGACTTTGCCTTCCATCACAGTGAGGTGTTTGGAGATTCACTGCGATGGATGTCTGTGCAAATTGTATGTCTTGGTTTATGTTTCCTTGTTCGTATGACTGCAGAAACAAAATTGCGTTTGAACTTGGGTTCAAATGACAATAAACGGTATTGTATCAAACTGTACAACTCCGCCCCCTTCTGTCGTGGGGTAGACTGAGACTGGCCCTCTATCCACCTCCCCTCCCACCCCCCAATCTTTGCACATCCCCAATCCTTTTCACTCGTCACTTTAATCTCATGTTTCATGTATTTTGTGTTTTCATGACTGTTGGCAGATCAATTTCCCTCCTGGGATAAATGACGTTCTATCGTGCATTGGAGTTCAATCTTCAATCCCATTGACCAAAGTGAATCCATGGAAGATACACGAATGCAAACCTCAGTGTTTAAGAAAACATTTTGATTGTTAAATTAAGCAAGATCTCAATTTTAAGTTAATTATTAAAATGAGGACAGCAACATGGTCATTCTGGTTCCTGGTGACTTACTGACAGGAGAGCTGGTAGACGTTGAGGGGGCATCACCAGTTGGTCTGAAAGCGGGCAGTTCGCAGGTTCCACTGTGCTGACCTTGCAAGAAAGTAGTCTGATTGTTCTCGGCCCTGTATCCAGGACACTGACGGCACACAATATACGGCTGACTGCAAATAGATACAGATTCCAAAGTGAGACAGGAAGGGAATTTGTCCCAAACCATTTTAATCCTACACTGAAATATGTGTAATGCAGTGTGGTACAAAGAAACTACTTTTCTTTAAAAAAAAAGGCACATAATATAACAATCCTTCGATAAGAAAAGGAATTGATGTTCGTTGAACATTACACAATATTCAATTTTGTTTGCAATTCCTCAAGATGGATTGATTCACAACTGCACACAGCAACACTACATAGAACATTGGCCAGTGCAGCACTAGACCAGACTCTCTGGTCCACAATACCAGTGTCGAACCTGATGCAAAATTAAACAAATCTTACTATTCTTGCTGTTGAGCATGTGCAGTGTAGGTTCACCAGGTTAGTTCCCGGGATGGCGGGACCGACATATGATGAAAGAATGGGTCAACTGGGCTTGTATTCACTGGTATTTAGAAGGACGAGAGGGAGTCTTATAGAAAAAACTAAATTTAAGAGATTGGACAGGCTAGATGCAGGGAAAATGTTCCCGATGTTGGGGGAGTCCAGAACCAGGGTTCACGGTTTAAGAATAAGAGGTAGTGCTTTTAGGACTTAGATGAGGAAAAACTTTTTCACCCGGAGAGTTGTAAATCTGTGGAATTCTCTGCCACAGAATGCAGCAGAGGCCAATTCACTGGATATTTTCAAAAGAGATTTAGCTCTTAGGGCTAAAGGAATCAAGGGATATGGTGAAAAAGCAAGAATGGGGTACTGATTTTGGATGATCAGCTATGATCATAATTCTATAAATTTCCTCTGCCTACATGCGATCCATATCCTTCCATGCCCTGCATTTCCATGTGCGTATCCAAAAGCTTCTCAAAATGCCACGATTGTGGCTCAGGTTTCCATTCAAGGTCATGACCACTGCCAAATCCGCCAAAAGCAACATCCATGGGGTTAAGGGTCTGAAGCAGGGCCCCGGCTCAAAACGTCACCTATCTGTATTCTCTAGCGATGCTTCCTGACCATCTGAGTTACTCCGGCACTTTGTATCCTGGAAGTTAACATCGACCAGAGCAGGTTAGATACTGAGTAACCTCTTCCCCCCCACCCCCCCCTCCCCCTCCCCCTCCCCCCCCAGCCAGATCACCTTGTAGCCTTCCCATCATAACCAAAGCACGCCAAGAGTGTGACTGGCAACTCTCCACTTGGGCGACCTGATGGCGCAGTGGTAGAGTTGCTGCCTTGCAGCGTCATAGTCTCGGCATCGATCCAGAGTTTGTACCTTCTCTGCGTGGGTTTTCTCAGGATGCTTCGGTTTCCTCCCTCACTTCAAAGATGTACAGGTTTGTAGGATAATTGGCTTGGTAAAATTGCAAATTGTCCCTGGTGTGTGTGGGATGGTGTTAGTGTACGGAGTGATCGCTGGTCGGTGCAGACTTGGTGGGCCAAAGGGCCCATTGCCACGCTGTATCTCAAAACCCAAAAAACTAAACTTCCTTGGATGAGTGCAGCTCAAACACTCAAGTGGCTCAACAACAAGGACAGAGCAGCCACACGAGCGGTATCCCATCGCAAACCAGAGCAGTTACTCAATCCACCTTCATGGTTTCACTGTGGGATGCCCACAGCATGCATTGCAGCAGCCAAAGCCAGCGAGGGCAAACGAACCAAGGGAACAGCGCCAGTTACAGGCACCCCTCGGAGTAACACAAGTCACTTGTGTTAGAAGGTAAACACAAAATGTGGGAGTAACTCAGCGGGTGAGGCAGCATCTTTGGAGAAAAAGGATGGGTGACGTTTTTGGTCATCACCATTCGTCAGACTCCTCTCTACCTGGATATAATCCATGTACAGCGTTTTGTGTCTACCTTCGATTTTATCCAGCATCTGCACACACGTGGAAATATAACACTGGTTCTACCAATTGTGTGCAAGTCCTTCGACAAACAAGGCAGGACTTTCGAAAACCCACCTGATATCGGAAGACTCACTGTCCACGTCCGACAGTTCCAGGAAGTCCTCAGAACTGACCTCTTCATCGGAGAATGACCGTTTAATCTTTGGCTGCAACATGTCGTGTGTTATTTTATTCCTGGCATCCATGCTTTGAAGTTCTTCTCCACTCCGACACTTCTCTGAAATAAATAAATATAGCGTGCAAGATCATTACGATTTGGTTTGTTAATGCAAATGCAGTGACGCAATGCCACTTCTTTTTGATGAATTCCTTTCCCCCCCCCCCCCCCAGCCCGAGCAAACACATTTTAAGACTAGACAGAAAACGCTGGAGTAACTCAGCGGGGCAAGCAGCTTCTCTAAGGAGAAGGAATGTGTGACATTTCGGGTTAAGACGCTTCTTCAAGCCGAGGGTCAGGGGACAGGGAAACTAGAGATATGGAAGGGTGCAAAGAGAATGAAAGGTGTGAAAAGAGCAGATCAAAGAAGATGATGACCAAAGGAAATGTAGAATGCTTCATTGCGGGTCTGAGGAAGGGTCTCGACCCGAAACGTCGCCTATCAGAGTCTGAGGAAGAGTCTCGACCCGAAACGTCGCTTATCTCCTTCGCTCCTTAGATGCTGCTGCACCCGCTGAGTTTCTCCAGCCTTTTGTGTACCCTAGAATGGCTCATTGTTGGCTGAGGGGAAGGTGGCAACGAGGCGTACAAACAGTAAAATTAATCACATGGATAAGCTTTTCCCATTGAGGGTAGGGAAGATTCAAACAAGAGGGCATGACATGAGAATTAAGGGACAGAAGTTTAGGGGTAACATGAGGGGGAACTTCTTTACTCAGAGAGTGGTGGTTGTGTGGAATGAGCTTCCAGCAGAAGTGGTGGAGGCAGGATCAATTTTAACATTTAGAAGTAAAGTGGATAGGTATATGGACGGGAAGGGAATGGAGGGGTATGGTCTGAGTGCAGGTAGATGGGACTAGGGGAAAATAAATGGTCGGCACGGACTGGAAGGGCTGAGAAGGCCTGTTTCCGTTCTGTAATTGTTATATGGTTATATGTTATTATATTATTTATAATCAGGAGGACAGTGAAACTAGGGTGGAGATTGGACGAAGAGAGAGGAAAAGCAAGGGGCATATTTTACGGCAATTCAAGCAAGAAAATCTAATAAAATAGCAGGTTTACTAATCCCAATCAGAATAATTGGATCCATCACACTTTCAGTTGATAATGTAAGTAAGAATTTTAATCTTTTAAGCAAGGTGCACCAAAATTATATCATTGTAAATTTAGAATTTAAAAAAAAATCAGTGCACATGAAAATATAAACTTATTCTGCTTTCCCCAGGGAAAATATTCAAATCTGTTAAAGTGTACGCCATTTCCAATTCAGCCCTTCCCACTAAATCTTCAAGGCTATAATCTATTTCCTTCATTCTTCCGAAAAGGACAGATATATGGACTTACACATCAGCCACTCTAATACTAATATTAGAAGCACAAGATCTTTGCAAATAAACTCCACATATTAAAAAAAAGAGGCAAAGAGCTGGAGTTACTCAGCGGGTCAGGCAGCATCTCTGGAGGACGTGGATAGGTGACGATTTTGGTCGGAACACTTCTTCAATCTGATAATTCTTAGAGGATTGGACAGGGTAGATGCAGGAATAAATTCCCGATGTTGGGGGAGTCCAGAACCAGGGGTCACAGATTAAGAATAAGGGGTAGGCCATTTAGGACTGAGATGAGGAAAAACTTTTTCACCCACAAAGTTGCGCATCTGTGGAATTTTCTGCCACGGAAGGCAATGGAGACCAATTCACTGGATGTTTTCAAGAGATAGTTAGATTTAGCTCTTAGGGCTAAGGGAATCAAGGGATATTGGGAAAAAGCCGGAACGGGGTAAGATTTTGTATGATCAGCCATGATCATATTGAATTGGCTCGAAGGGCTGAATGGCCTACTCCTGCACTTATTTTCGATGTTTCTATGTAAGAAAGGTGCCGACCAAGTCACTCATTCCTTCTCTCCCCAAAGGTTTCTTTATGCCTATGGGGAAAATTCACCAATTGGCTGCCAATTTCAAAGGTAAATAGCCACAAGCAAGGTACAATTTCATTGTTTGCATTAGTTACTTACTAGAATAAATAATTAAGGTTGTAATACATACCCAAGGTTCCACCTTACCAAGCCCCACACAAAATAACAATCACATTAAGCATTGGAATAACAACATTGGTGCACAATCCTTTCTGCCCAAATAAAAATGCTGTAATGGCTTGCCTGGGTGCTGCAGGAGATAAGCTTCCACTAAATTATTCACCATGTGATTCTTGCTAATGCGTTCAACAGGACAACGACAAGTCGGGCAGAGTGACGATCGTTCCATCCACCCTGAATAACAGGCTGCGCAGAAAGAGTGCATACATGGCTGTAGGCTGAAAGATGACAAGAGACAAAGTCACATCCAAACAGAAGTATTCACATCTCGACTGATAGAACATTGAACAGTACAGCACAAGAACAGGCCCTTCGGCCCACAATGTCTATGTCAAACATGATGCCAAAACCATCTCCTATCCACCTGCACATAACGTTCTGGTATTTATCTGATCACTTATTTCTCACAAGTACAACATTTGAACTGAAGTACTTCCTGATGGACAAATATAGAACAAATTTGATTTATGGGTTAGCTGCGTTAACAGTCCCAGGAAATAGTTACTTTGTACGTAAAGTTGCATAATGTTTGCATATTAAAAGGATGAGCGATACAATGCCTTTTCCTGCCCTTTATTTAAGCACCAATCTTAAACTCTAGTTCACCTGGACCCAGTCCCATTGCTCAAGTTGTCACTGGAGATAGATAATGAAAGGACATTACATTGCCGTTTTGAAGCATTGGAGAACTCGCCAAATGATAAAAAAACTATTGCCCATCCCGTGGATACCAGTCATACCTGACACAATCATGCAACAAATCCTGACAGATGATACAGGTGAGCGTTTCCTCCATTTTATCAGGCTGCTTCCCTTCCAACGTCCCTTGATCCTCATGCCTGACATTTGAGCTCTGATCTTCAGTGTGTTGCAATGCTTCCGAAGTCCCATCATTCTCTGAAGCATTTTTGAAATAAACAGTATCGAATGTTAAAATCTACCGGATTTGGTGAAAGAAAAACAGAATGCAAAGTTTCAATAACAGTGTGCTGGAGTATATACTGGTTTGGGCTTCTTATTGTCATGAATACTGACGAACAGTGGGCAGCTTTGTTTTGCACAGTGTAGTAACATTTAAAAATGAATGGGCTAGTAGAAGCTCAGCGGGCCGCATGGGGCCTCTGTGAGCAAGGCTCTATGATGCTTTATGTTCAAGCCTTTGCAGAAGCGGTAAAAAAAAAACTGGGCCCAATATCTTTATTCAGAACCAAATCCACACATTGGATTTCAAGGTCAGTTTATTGTCATATGTACCATTTAAGGTACAGTGAAACTCGATTACCATACAGGATTTAATCCTATTCCAATTTTTTTTTAAAGAAAATGTCTTATCTTTATTTAAATCTGGAACAATTCCTTAGGGTTCCCCCCTTCCTTCTTTCTCCTTCCAAATTTATTCAGCACGCTGTACAAAGGTACAGTGAAAGCCGCTCTCGTGCTCATAAAAGGGTCAACTTTTATGGAGCCTTTTCCCATCCTCTCCCCATAACCTTGAAACCTTGGCAATTCAAACACCAGTCAAGATCCACAGGGACACAAGAGACTGCAGATGCTGGAACCTCCATTGTAAAACAAAGTGCTGGAGAAACTCAGCGGGTCAAGCTGCATCTATCTATGGAGGGAAATGAAGTGAGGGAAATGAAGTGAGGTAACTTCTTCCCTCCTCGCCTGCACCTACCTTCTAGATTTTGCGCCACACCGACCACTCTTTGCTGGCTTTCTTCCCAACTACCTCATCAGGGTACTACCCTTAAATGTCACCCGATCCATTAAGAATAAGGGGTTTAAGAATTAAAAAATTAAGAACAGAGATGAGGAAAAACTTTTTCACCCAGAGAGTTGTGAATCTGTGGAATTCTCTTCCACAGAAGGCAGTGGAGGCCAATTCACTGGCCTTTTAGGGCTAATGGGATCAAGGGATATGGGGAGAAAGCAGGAACGGAGTTCTGATTTTGGATGATCAGCCATGATCATATTGAATGGCGGTGCTGGCTCAAAGGGCCGAATGGCCTACTCCTGCACCTATTTTCTATGTTTCTATTTCCTCCAGAGATGCTGCCTGACCCGCTGAGTTCCTCCAGCACATGGCATTTTATTCAATATCCACACGTAGAGTGTCAGAGTGGCTATCATAGTCAGTATGTGACATTCACGTTAATATAGGAGATTGCAAAGAAATTGAACATTAAAACAATATCTTATATCTCCATCCCAACTGCAGGCTTCTTGGACATCAATAAAGACCAGAAGACACATAAGAATAGGAGTCAGATGGATTGGACTGTTTTGTTGAAAGTGTGGGCTAGATATGTGGATGCAATATTGATGAAAACAGACAACTCCAGAAATAATAAAAATGATGTCATGTGAATGGAACAAAGACTTGCCCCTTTTCTGCTTTTTTTTGGCTGGTTCTAGATCCTCCTCTTTGACCAGAACACCAGAAACCGATGTCTCCCGGGCTTCGGGTCCTGGTGTGCGTTCTGCTTTCGCCCAAGTCCGTGAGGGTGCTGGAGGAGGACTGGGAGGCTGTGGACACGAAGTCCAAAATCTTGCTGAGCAGCTAGTTCCATGTGCAAATGCAGAAGGCCCAGCGGCGGTGGAGACTGGTCCCGCTGAGGAAGTGCACGGCTGCAGAGCAGAAGCAGCAGGTTGAATCGAGTCAGAATCCATCGCAGAGGTACAGAAGGGATTGTAGTTTGACGTGCATGGCTGTGGATCCTCTCGGGAAGGGGGCTCAACTTGCTTTGAACAAAGTGGACTGGCGTCTGTGGTTTGGTTGGAGCTGCTGTCCAAGCTTGAGGTTTCATTGATAATCTGCTCAACCAGAGTGCAAGATGATCCTGTCCACGACAAACCAACCATAAGTGAATTGAATCGAATTGAAAGATACAGCATGGAAACAGGCCCTTCAGCCCATCGATTCCACGCTGGCCATCAATTACCCGTTCACACTAGTTCTACGGTATCCCACGTTCTCATCCACTCTCTACACATTAGGGGCAATTTTACAGAGGGCCCAATTAATCTCCAAACCCGCTGCCTTTGGGACAAGGGAGGAAACCAGAGCTCCCAGAGAAAACCCACGTGGGCACATGGAGAATGTGCAAACTCCACACGCAGTACAGTGCCCAAAGCTAGGATGAAACCAGGGTCTCCGACACGGTGAGGCAGCAGCTCTACCCGCTGCGCCGCCGTGACAACATATTTTCAGAAACATCGACACATTTTGTTCCATATGAAATTTTAATTGTGGGCTATATTTAGAACTGCTGAAGCTAAATGAATAAAGCAGAGCAAAATTCTGGAATCTTTTAGCACAGAAAATAGCAATTCATCCCAACGCACCCAGGCCAACTCAGAACTAAACAAGTCCAGTCCTCACCCCGACCCGTACAACTGTTCAACCGTCTCTTTGTACTTTATACAAATCTGAATTGCTTATAAAATATATAGTTTACCCCTATTTACTTTCAACAAACTCTCCATTCCAAATAACCCAAATACATTCCTATTTAACCAATTCTTTGAATTAAGTGTATAGTGTCTCAAATAACATTAGTAATTCAAGAACTATTAGTCGCCCCACAGATTCATAAGACCTAAATTCATTAAATTATTTTACTGTATAGGCACCAAAATGCTGGAGTCTGAGACTCCATCGCCCATCATCAAAACTCATCAGCATTCTGGTTCAATCAGAAATCATAGATCAATCACAAACTGGCTTCAGCTTATATTATTTCCACTTTCATCAATTTCTAGAATCAGACACAGGTCACATACATTCAAACCATCCAAATGCAAGTAGGAATAATTACCCATATGATCATCCTGGCTCTCTTCTTCACAATTCAGTGCTTTGTACAAATAAGCAACATCTGGAAAAAAAACAGAAAATGCTTTCACTAACAATCACCACCCCCTAATCAGCAGAAATGGTGCACAAAAATGCAACTCGGCCTCTTCCTGTTTGCTGCATTAACTGACCATGGAGAGTTATCAAATAAGTCGGGAAGAATTCGTCAGCACAAGTCTGAGTGTTTGATTTTCATCTGGTGCAATTCATACAGCACATACTAAGCAAGTGCCTGTAAGATTCAGGAGAAACATAACCATGTTTATCTTAGTGACATGCTTGGCTGGCAAGAACTGCACCCACAAGGTATAAAATCTGCTGCGGTGCTTACATGAGGTAATTACAAATAATGGCTTGCCTTAATAGACACACAGACAGTAAATCAGACAAAATAAATGTTGAAACATTGAATGCAGATCTCCCACTGTCTCTTGTTTAGCACATCCCACACAAGCCGAGAAATGACCAACGACAGGAATCAGTTTCCCACTGCTGAGCAGTGAATCCTAATCTAACTTAATCCATTTCTACCCATTTAGTTTAGGAACCAGCAATGAACGATTTTCAATCAGGTGCAGTACATCTTCCCTGCAATTAATGTCCTTTAGGACTGAGATGAGGAAAAACTTTTTCACCCAGAATCTGTGGAATTCTCTGCCACGGAGGCAGTGGAGGCCAATTCACTAGATGTTTTCAAGAGTGTTAGATTTAGCTCTTAGGGCTAAAGGAATCGAGGAATATGGCGAAAAAGCAGGAACGGGGTACGATTTTGGATGATCAGCCATGATCATATTGAATGGCAGTGCTGGTTGGAATCGCCGAATGGCCTACTCCTGCACCTACTTTCTATATTTCTATGTTCTTACTCTGATCTGGCTCATTTTTCCTGTAGACGACGTATATTGCATCTCCATTCTGCAAGGGATAGGTCTGTTTCTTCACTACTTTGGATTTGTTGATGACGGTTCCATTGGTACTGCAAACAGAACACAACAAGATCACAGGTAAGCCTGCCTTCACCGGCTTTAGTACATAAACAGTCACCGTGGCCACGCAAAACACATACTTTGGAGTTTGTTGCATCATAGTCTAACGCTTCAGGCAGCTGGTGTAACAACTGAAAATGAAACACTCCAAAGTTTAAAGAACTTAAGCAATTCACTGGAGTGGACAAAAATGAATTTGTGGACTAAAGTATGATACAAAACATTATAGGTTTGCATCATCAAAAGTAACCAGCAGTGCACCTGCATCTGTAGAAACAAGGAACTGCAGGTACAGCTTAACAAAAGAAAGTGCTGGAGTAACTCAGTGGGTCAGGCAACATCTCAAGAGAACATGGAGAGGTGACGTTATGGGTCGAGGCCCTTCTTCAGACTGGAATAAGAGTTCCAACCCAAAATGTCACAAATACGTTCTCCAGAGATGCTGCCTGACCCGTTGAGTTACTCTAGCACTTTGTGTTTTTTATTGAACACCTGTGTTTACCTGGCCAGGGTTTGTGCCTTGATACACAGAGCAGTGATGTTGTTTCATTGGTAATGGCTTGTAAATAGCCTCCAAGCCACAGGAGGTATGAGCTCCTGGGGAGAAGGCAGATAAGATTTTTGTGCATAGGAACAAGAACTGTTCTGCAGTGAATCCAAACTTGCACAGGAACTTTATGCTGCACTGTGTTTAGAATTAGGACAACGCGATTTACAATGAAAACTTTCGAGCTAAGCAGAACAAAGGGAAGGGAACTGCACATGCCTTGCACAGAGTGCAATCCTGTTAGTGTCATGTTCTTCCAGCCCCAAAGCCAACGTTACTGTGCACTTCCAATTCTGGGCATTTGGACATCCCCAATACCAGGTCCAGAATCCACTCCCTGATTCTCACTTCCATAAAACACAGCTTTACTTTCTGGCTAAATACCTTAATAGCTAGGCATCTATGTTGTTTGTTTGATAACAATCCCAAGAAAAGCCTGATACAATTTCAATATGAAGCTGCTATATAAATGGCAGCTGTTAGTGTCAAAGTACAAACATTATTTAAAGTAGATGGCCTTAACCCACCTTTTACCACCACCCGCACTCTATGGTATAATGTGTATCCAGGTTGGGTATTAAGCTCTCTCCAAAGCAGAACGGTTGCGTTTTCAGCTGTAGGTATGATCTGTGAAATTACAGGCCCTCTGCAGCCATCTACTGGCAAAATGCAGCAATTACAATAAAACAGCAACCTCAGAGTCAATGGGAGACAAGAAGTGCAGTGACTGGAATCTTGAGAAAAACACAAACTCATTGGGTCAGTCAGCATCTCTGGATAGAAGGAATGAGTGACATTTTGGGTTGAGACTCTTCTTTATTTGAAACATGGCCCATCCATTCTCCCCACAGATGCTACCTGACCCACTGAGTTACTCCAGCACTGTGTGCAATTTAAATGAGCTGAGCTGCATAAAGAGTTCTTTAAGTGAACTTGAATCTTGCAGATTCGGGTTTAAATGTCTGTACAGTCTTAAAACAAAAATTGCTATTTAAACTGTTAAATTAAATCCTTTTCTCCAGAGATACTGCTTGATCCACTCAGTTACTCCAGCTCTTTGTGGCTATCTTCAAATGAAAACTACTGTTATTGAAAGCATGGTGTGCTCATTGAAAAAGAGGCACGAAGTGCTGGAATAAGGCAGCCAAGTAACATCTCTGGAGTATGACACAGCTATTGAAATGCATATCCATGTTAGAAGACACAGCCAAGTCACTATCTATTCTCTCAGCTGGTATAAAAATGGCAGTGGCACCAGTCGGAACTCATCACTGGCAAAAATGTTTTCCATGTTTCAGCAAAGTTAAAGTTGGTCATAAAGTGAACACAGCTTACCTTGTATCCTCTAACCACACCCGTCCAGTATGTTCTCGGATTATTTTACAATGGTCTCCCGAAACAAGTTTATTGCCAGGAAATGATAAATCACAGCCTAAAAGGGAAAAAAATAATAATTAAAGTGACAAATTTTTGATGGAAGTTTGGCAGACATTTTGTGGGGCAGGGCTAATAATTTACAACATTTATTACCAACATAAATATTAAAGGTGTCCAATTCTATTGCAGATGCAAACCAATTGCAAATGTTGGCAGCTTCTGACCAGAAACAGACACACATTGCAAACCTCAATCAGCCTCATTTACTCAACAATTAGATTCCCTGACCTTTTCCTCTTTAGGGTCAATCCACTTTAGCAGAACACTGCAGCGATTTCATTAAGAGCACTTTCACACAAATTACTGCGAGCAACAACGGAAAACACACAAAAAGAGAATGTTAGCTTAAGCAACTTGTAATGTCACAAGCCATTGTCCAATTGCTACCAGTTTCACTTCCAAATCAAAAGGATGAGTGTAGGAATTAAGCTTAAGTCAGTATTATTATCATGTTCCATATTTTTAGTTTTAGTTTTTACTAGACCAAGTGCAGAGCCGTTGGGTCTGTTCCCCGAACGCGCGTTTGCGAGGGGGGGGGGGGGGTCACACTCACACTAACCACCCCCCAAACACACAGGCGGGGGAGAGGAAGGGAGGGGGAGATGCGGTGGGGAAATGGGTGCGGAGAGGGAAGGGTGGGGAGAGGGGGAGGAGGAAAGGGGGAAGGGGGAGAGAGGGGGATGGGGAGGGGGAGGAGAGTGGGAGGAGAGCGGAGAGGGCGGGAAGGGGGGGGAGAGGGGTAGCGATGATAGAGGGGTGGGACAGGTGGAGAGAGGGGATGAGGGGGAAGGGGAGA
This sequence comes from Raja brachyura, assembly GCA_963514005.1. The sequence goes on along the minus strand of OY740808.1, from coordinate 2,257,722 downwards.
GGTAGGGGAAGGGAGGGGGAGAGAGGTGGGGGGAGGAAGTAGCAGGGAGTGGTGCAAGATAGAGGGTAAGGGGGTGGGGAGCGGTGAGGAGGAGAGGGAGGTAGGGGAGGGGGTGAGAGAGGGTTCTGGGAGGGGGTGAGAGAGGGGTGGGGGAGAGAGGAGTGGGGGAGGGGGGAGAGAGGAGTGGGGGAGGGGGGAGAGAGGGGTGGGGGAGGGGGGAGAGGGGTGGGGGAGGGGGAGGGGAGAGAGGGGTGGGGAGGGGGAGGGGAGAGAGGGGTGTGGGAGGGGGGAGAGAGGGAAGAGTGTTGATGGAGGGGAGAGGGGTGGGGGAGAGTGTGGAGGGAGGGGGAGAGTGGTGGGGAGAGAGGGAGAGCGGAGAGAGGGGAAGAGTGGTGAGGGTGAGAGAAGGGGAGATAGAGGGGTGGGGGAGGGAGATGGGTGGGGGAAGATAAGTGGAAGAGTGGGAAGGGAGGGGGAGTGGTGGAAGTGGGAGAGGGGTTGGGGAAATGGTGGGGGAGAGAGGAGGAAGGGAGGGAGGGGGAGAAAGAGGGGAGTGGGGAAGGGGGAGAGAAGTGGAAGAGTGGGGAGGGAGGGGGAGAGGTGTAGGGGGAGTGGTGGAAGAGGGACAGATGGGTAGGGGAAGGGGGTGGGGGAGAGAGGGATGGGGTGGGAGGAGGGGTGAGGAGAGGGAGATGGAGAGGGGGAGGAGAGAGGGGTGGGGGAGGGGGGAGATGGGGTAGGGGAGAGGGGGAAGAGTATGGAGAGAGGGGGAAGAGTGGGGAGGGGGTGGGGGAGAGAGGGAAGGGGGTGGGGAGAGGGAGATGGAGAGGGGGAGGAGAGAGGGGTGGGGGGGGCTGGGGCAAAGACAGATGTAAATGAGATCCATTCCGACTGGACATCTGTGAGCATTGGGCGTGACATCACACAATGGAACGTTCACCAACATTCATTGGGTGAGAGTTTGATTTTTTTTAAATTTTGTTATTTTGGGGGTGGGGGGGGGGGGGAGGATTTTATTTTAAAATGTGTACATAAAAATGTCTAAATGTAATGAGGAGTGCATTAGTGAATGTAAAAGTGTAATGTCTAGCAAAATGGAAAAAATCTGGGAGTTTGAGCATGTGGTTTTGGCGAACCATGAAATCAAAGGTCAAAAATCTTATCTGAACAAAAAAGATATTATCTGCCTGTACTTTTGTAGGTGGGATTTGATAATGTAGTTGGGGTGTGTTCTTTTGTTAGAGGAGTCTGGCGCAGACTCTCAGATGAGAAGTTTCAGTTTGGTGTCGTAGAACGAGGGGAAAGAGTTTTCTACCATGATCACGACACACAATGTTACGAAGCTACATACCTTTATATGATGTGAATGAAATGGTGATTAAGAACAAAAAGTTATGAGTTATTTATTTGTTTTGTATTAATCCAATAAAAAAACAATTAATCCAGAAACGACACCTGGAAGATTCATCTTTGCTGTCTGTCTCGTGTGTGTCTTGAGTGCGTTAGTCTATACATCCAAGTCATCTCTGATAATTAATGGCTATCGAAGTTGGACTTTGAGAAGGTTGTAAAAACTACCATTATATTGAGAATTCAAACATGATGCTCATTTTTAAGGCTTACAATCCGGTGCAGTGCTGAAATAAATGAAAGATAAAATGAATCCGTTTGCTCTCAGGTGAACATTCCAAAACACTCGACGACAAACCTTCAAGAACTTGGGGAGCTCTACCTACATCCTTGGTAGTATTTACTCAACCATCTCTGAAATTGCTGCTTGTGGAATCCCCGTCGTGAGGAAAATAACTACATCTTCCCAAGAGAGTGGTGGCTGTGTGGAATGATCTTCCTGCAGAAGTGGTGGAGGCAGGATCGATTTTAACATTTAAAAGTAAAGTGGATAGGTATATGGACGGGAAGGGAATGGAGGGGTATGGTCTGAGTGCAGGTAGATGGGACTAGGGGAAAAGAAATGGTCGGCACGGACTGGAAGAGAAGGCCTGTTTCCGTGCTGTAATTGTTATATGGTTATATGGACAAAAATGCTGGAGAAACTCAGCTGGTGAGGCTGCATCTATGAAGCGAAGGAATAGGTGACGTTTCGGGTCGAGACCCTTCAGACAAATGCCTCAAAACTCATTGGCCGGCAGTTCATTCTACAGCAAGACAATGATCCCAAGCATATTGCTAAAGTAACAAAGGAGTTTTTCAAAGCTAAAAAATGGTCAATTCTTGAGTGGCCAAGTCAATCACCCGATCGAAACCCAATTGAGCATGCCTTTTATATGCTGAAGAGAAAACTGAAGGGGTCTAGCCCCCAAAACAAGCATAAGCTAAAGATGGCTGCAATACAGGCCTGGCAGAGCATCATCAGAGAAGACACCCAGCAACTGGTGATGTCCATGAATCACAGACTTCAAGCTGTCATTGCATGCAAAGGATATGCCACAAAATACGAAACCATATTTAAGAAGGAACTCCAGATGCTGGAAAACCGAATGCAGACAAAAATGCTGGAGAAACCCAGCAAGTGAGGCAGCATCTATGGAGCGAAGGAAATAGGCAACGTTTCGGATCGAAACCCTTCTTCAGGCTGATGCGAGAGTGGGGGCGGGCGGAAGAAAGAAAGAGGTGGAGCCAGTGGGCTGAGATAGAGCCGAGAAGGGGAGGAGAAAGTAAGGACTACCTGAAATTAGAGAAGTCAATGTTCATACCGCTGGGGTGCAAACTGCTCAAGCGAAATATGAGGTGCTGCTCCTCCAATTTATGGTGGTCCGCACTCTGGCCATGGAGGAGGTCCAGGACAGAAAGGTTGGATTCGGAATGGGAGGGAGAGTTGAACTGCTGAGCCACCGGGAGATCAGGTTGGTTATTGCGAACCGACCGAAGGTGTTCGGCGAATTGATCATCAAGCCTACGCTTGGTCTCACCGATGTAGAGCAGTTTCTCCAAAATACTAAACCACGACTACTTTCATTTACATGACATTGCCGTGTCCCAAACATTATGGTGCCCTGAAATGGCAGGACTATGTATAAAGACTGCTGTAATTTCTACATGGTGAAATCAAAATGTATGAAAATGGCCTTTATTAAAATCTGACAATGTGCACTTTACCCACATGCGATTTTGTCTATTACAAATCTCAAATAGTGGAGTGCAAAGGCAAATAAATAAATGATGGGTCTTTGTCCCAAACATTATGGAAGGCACTGTAATTGGTTGATAATAGGTTGATACAGGTGAGGAGGTGGAAGGGGGTGTGGTTTGATCGGCAGATGGTTAGACAATTGCCAGAAATGAAAAGACAGAAGATGTGGGATTAAAGGATTGAAAAATTACAAATTGTGATGTTAGAGGAAGGAATGTAGGTGGGAGGGGAGGGGGAAGTGAGAATTATATTCAAATAAGAGTTCATGCCAAGACAAGATCAGATAGTAAAGACCACATCTGTTAATTGGCTGGCAAGGCACATCCACAGTTCTTGCTGTGGTGAGGTACAAATGCCAGATCTATTTAACAAGTTCCCATCAAGCCAAGCAACAAGGATCAAATCTCTCAAGGAATGGGGATACATTTTAGATGGAAAAATCTCTTGAAGAATTTCATTCATAGGTTACACATTGAAAAAGGACGGAATAATCTTGATACTGTGTAGCCAGGAAATATCCAGTATCACAAGCCCCACAAATCTCTCAGGGGACATTAGTTCTGCAATCCTAGAATAAATGTTACATCTCCCAGGGGAGAGGAGATGCACTCCATTAACTTTAATGACTGGTTTCCACAAAAAGTAGAGGCTGACACCTGAGCAGTTCTACACAAAGACTTCATTTACAACATGCTTACAGCAGTTGAAAAGTCACAAAATAGTTCTTTAAAAGAGCAGTCCATGATACAGCAGCCAACAAGGTCTGAACTTTCACCAGGGAAAGCTGGATGTTTGTATTCGGGGCCCCAAGTCAAACAATATTGGAGCATGGTTCAAATGATGTCATACACATGTGGGAGCTGCAGACTACAATGAGTAATCTTCATCTGGTGAAAGGCATTCTAGACAAATATCAAGTTTGAAAAGACAGAAAATTCAGAGTCAGCAGAAACAAAAAAACGTCCTCCCCAGAACTGGAAATTCCACCCAACCACCTGGGAGCAAATTAATCTCCCAGTCCAATTAAATTAAAAGCACACAGCAAGTCCCAGCTTACAAATAGCACCTCTCCCCAGCAACTCCAATCTTCGTTATTTCTTGCTGCCCCTGACGAAATTAAACACTCCTCCACCGCTACAAACTCATTCTGGCACAGGATGGTTTAGATAAAAATTCAAGTTGCGCAAATTATTTCAAATTTCTGCATCTGTTAGAAACTCCTTCTTCACATAGGCGATGCCAGAGACTAGTTTTAATGGAATTCACCTACGTCAACCTATGACAGCAAAGAACTGTCGCCTCTGCCGCTGAAAAATTTTCAACACGTTGTACATTTTGCGGCAGTCACCTGTAGTCGCCCAAAAAAATCACCTAAGTGGGACAGGCCCATTATGCACCCAGTGTCCTGTGTGTACACTCTCTCAATAGCAATGGTGAAATGAAGTGTTGTATCAGTCATACAACACAGAGACAGGCCCTTTGGCCCACCTCGTCCATGCTGACCAAGATGCCCCACTTACACTAGTCCCACCTCCCTGCATTTGGCCCATATCCCCCTAAACCTTCCCTATCCATGTACCTGTACAAATGTCTTTTAAATGTCATTATAATACCAACCTCAACTACCTCCACTGGCAGCTCGTTCCAGACACACACCACCCCTGTGTGAAAAGGTTGCCCCTCAGATTCCTATTAAATCTTTCCCTTTCACCGTAAACCCATGTCCTCTGGTTCTTGATTTCCCAGGCAAAAGATTCTGTGCATTCACTCTATCTATTCCTCTTAATCAGCACAAATATTCCTGTGCTGACCTGTTCTAAATGCTACCTGATCCGCTGAATCACTCCTTTATCTCATCTCTTCAATGTCAGCCTAGAATGGACGCTGGAAGCTCAAATGGGACTTGCATCATAATCTTCAGACTCAGGAGAGGGAATTGCTTAATGAATCACAGCCAATAACGTGCGAGGCAACGAAAAGGCAAATTGAAATCTGTGCACTGGCACACTGGAAAAACCATTTCCCTTTTACCTCCTGAGCAGCAACAGACGAACAATTGGGGAAATGCATTTACTGTTACACAACAGCCAGTTAGAGTTTGAAACAGATGTTCCAATTGCCTATTCAATTGTAGCAGTCAAAAATAAAAAAAGAACTACAATTAAAACACAGTTGGACAGATACATGGATAGGAAATCATAGAGGGATACGAGGCAAATGGGACTAGCTTAGATGAGATATCTAGGACTCTTGGACTGGAGATTACAGATGTGGGAATCTTGAGCAAAAAAGGCCTGAGTAGCTCAGCGGGTCAGGCAGCATAAGACCACAAGTCATAGCAGAAGCATTTGGCCATTTGTCCCATCAAGTCTGATCTGCCATTTATTGCGGCTGATTTACTTTTCCCTCTCAACGCTATTCTCCTGCCTTCTCACTGAAACCTTTGACGCCTTTACTAATCAAGTGGCGGCATGGTGGCGCAGCGGTAGAATTGCTGCCTTACAGCGCCAGAGACCTGGGTTCGTTCCTGACTACGGGTGCTGTCCATACAGAGTTTGTATGTTCTCCCCGTGACCCGTGTGGGTTTTCTCCGAGATCTTCGGTTTCTTCCCACTCCAAAGACGTACAGGCAGGTTAATTGGCTTGGTATAAATGTAAAACTGTCCCCAGTGTGTGTATAGGGTGGTGTTAATGTGCGGGGATCGCTGGTCGGTGTGGACTCGGTGGGCCTGTTTCCGCGCGGGTATCTCTAAATTAAACTAAATAACATATCAATCATTGTTTTAAAAGTACCCACTGACCTGGCCTCCACAGCCAACTGTGGCAATTAATCCCACAGATTCACCAACCTCTGGATAAAGAAATTCTTCCTCATCTCCATAAACAGTAAATCTTTGATAGGATGGACCATGGGGGGGGGGGGGGAAGAGATGGTGTCCATTATTGCTAATTGCCTGCTATAACCGAGTACAGTATTATTATTATGTAATTGAAACAAAGAACTGCAGATGGTGGTTCAGAGTGCTGGAGTAACTCAGCAGGGCAGGCAATATCGCTAGAGAACATGGATAGGTGCCATCAGGACCCTTGTTTAGACCGATTCAGTCTGCTGAATTACTCCAGCGATGCTGCTGGTCTACCCCAGTGAGCCCTTCTTCATCAGCTACCATACAGTCTTGTTATTGCAGCTGACATTGTATCCCTGGCCGGCAGCCCTTTCTTCAGGCCGCTGCTAACGACAGGATGCGCTCGATCACCGCAGGGCTCCTCGCACCAGCTGACGATTCTTCTTGTCCGCCGTTGCTTTGTCCATTCCCTGCTCCACTTCCTTCCGTCGCTTTGTCCATTGCGCCACTACCTCCTCCACAGTCACTGACATCTTCCATGGTGGAGAACGCTGCGACTCCAGGGGAGGTGGTGGAGGGAGGAAGAGGCCGAGTGAACTGAGCGCGGGAGGAGGAAGTGGTGGTAGTAGAGCGGGGAGTGGACAAAGGGATGGTCGATAGGATGACGCGGTAGCTGGTGAGAGGGGAGGAAGCCCCACAGTGACCAAGCACGTCCTGTCAGTGGCAGTGGCCTGAAGAAAGCATTGTGCCCAGGGGCTACAACGTGAGCCGCAACAGCAGCTGCATTAACCGGTCCTTGCGGTTGGTGAAGAATGGGGACGGTGTCCGAAGCCGGGGCTGGAGAGGCAGGCGTGGCACAACAGGGCTGTCTGATATAACCAAAATCCATTATAAAGGGGTCTGTCAAAACAAGGGTTTACTGTACATCCTTTTATTCTATGGCTTTGCCCTCTGGTCCCAGACTCATCTACTACTGTAAACATCCTTTCCACATCCACTCTATCCAGGTCTTTCATTATTTGGAAGGTTTCAATGACATCAATTTCAGTGAGAACATCTAAGGGTTCGATGTTAGATGTTTTGGGTTGGGACTCATCTTCAGACCATAAAACAAAAGTGATCCCAAGTACTTATTTTCTTTAGGGACGTAACAGTTAATAATGGCTTGTTATAAACAATGAGTGCTTCTTTGCCTTGAGTGAACAAGTCTTAATTCAGTCTTTTCCAATCCAAAAGGAAAGATAGGTCATTAACACCACCCCAGTCGCCCCACATTGCCACAGTGCTCGGTTCTGAAGGGCCACTGACACAAAACATTAACTGCTTTCTCTTTCCACAGATGCTGCTTGACGGCATGTGCATAGAAGGATGAAAGGGGATCTTATTGAAACATATAAGATTATTAAGGGTTTGGGCAAGCTAGAGGCAGGAAACATGTTCCTGATATTAGGGGAGTACAGAACCAGGGGACACAATTTAAGAATAAGGGGCAAGCTATTTAGAACAGAGATGAGGAAACACTTTTTCCACAGAGAGTTGTGAGTCCATGGAATTCTCTGCTGGAGGCTTGTTCTCTGGAAACTTTCAAGAGAGAGCTAGATAGGGCTCTTGAGGATAGCGGAGTCAGGGGATATGGGGAGAAGGCAGGAACGGGTACTGATCAGCCATGATCATATTGAATGGCGGTGTTGGCTTGAAGGGCCGTTTGGCCTACTCCTGTACCTATTGTCTATTCTCATAGGTTGGAGATACAGCAACGAAACAGGCCCTACAACTGGCATTTGTTTTTGTTTCACATTCTAACCATTTCTGTATACACAAATACATTCAATTCCCCCCTGTACTCTACTTAGCCTTCCTCCATCATCCACCATACCCCCACTGTAATTAACCTCACTCCTCCCTTTCCCCATGCACCCCAGACCTGCCACTCTTCACCCCTCGCCCATCTCTCCCACCCCTCCCTCACCATTCACCCCCCTCCCCTTACCCTCACCCCCTGCTCACAACCTTTCCCCTCGCCCTTCTCTCCCACCCCTCCCTCACCATTCCCCTCTTCCTTATTCTTCCATCTGAACCTCCCCCCACGCCCTTCCACTCTCCCCCCCCTCTCCCATTCTTCAACCTTCCACCCACCACCTCATCCCCACCTATTCCCCCCTCCCTTACTATTGCACCCGCCCTCCCTCACCCTCCCCTCCTCTCCCTCACCCTTCCTCCTGCCGATGGTCCACTCGCTGTTCACCAGCAGGATGTGACTGTCGTTGTCTGGGTCGATGCGGCTCAGGCGGCCCCAGGCCTGGCTCTGCAGCGGTTGCATGGTGGCCTCGGGCCTGGCTCTCAGCCTCGGCCTCTCTTGTGGCGCTGCCGGAGCCGGGAGGGGCGTCGCCGGGCTCCTCCGCCCGACAGTCCGCTCCGCTGCGAGCCGTGCCGCTCGGGCGGTGATCACTTCACAGCATCTCTCGCTGGGCGCCGCTCGCCGCTCGCCCCTCGTCCCTCCGCCTCCTCTTCTTCTTCCTCCTCCTCCTTCTCCCGGCGCCGCCAGCTGACAGGGCGGAGCGGCGGCCGTGTCAGCTCCCGCCCCCACACCCGCGCCCATTGGCTGAACGGGCAGGCAGCGGGATATCTGACTGGTTCAGCACTGCGTCAATCACCCAGGATCCTAGATCCCGCCGTCCACCAACGCCCATTGGCCGGCCGGGCCAGTGACGGGACATCGGACTGGTTCAGCTCCACGTCAATCACCTCCGGTCTAACCTTCCCCCCATCCCATCCGCGGCCATTGGCTGAACTGGCAGGCAGCAGGCACACTGATTGGTCCATCCCCACGTCAACCAACCCCCCTACCAGGCCAAGCTCCCGCCCCCCGCCCACGCGCATTGGCGGGACGGCCAGCGACGTGCTCTCTAACTGGTCCATCTCCACGTCAATTACCCCGACTCTGACCCTCCCGGAGCCAGGTCCCGCCCCCTGCCCGCTCCTATTGGGCGGTCCTGCAAGTGGCCGGGCCTCAGAGTAGTCCAAGCCCACGTCAATCACCGAGGGCCCTGCCGATCACATGACTCCCGGAATGCCAACCTCAAGCAGCCAAATTGCAGCTATGAGGCGCCCTTCGGCCCATCTCGTCCATGCTGACCTAGGTGACCCACCGAACTTAAAGCTACCTCAAATTTCCCAGCCTCTAGATTAGTTTCGTTTATTGTCACGTGTACCGAGGTACAGTGTAACATAGAAACTAGGTGCAGGAGTAGGCCATTCGGCCCTTCGAGTCAGCACAGCCATTCAATATGATCATGGCTGATCATCCAAAATCAGAACCCCGTTCCTGTTTTTTTCCCCATATCCCTTGATTCCGTTAGCCCTAAGAGCTAAATCTAACTCTCTTGAAAACATCCAGTGAATTCCACAGTGGCTTCCTTCAGTGGCAGAGAATTCCACAGATTCACAACTCTCCGGGCGAAATGGTTTTTCCTCGTCTCAGTCCTCACAAATCCTATTGTGTGGGAAGGAACCGCAGATGCTGGTTTACACCGAAGCTAGACACTAAATGCTGGAGTACTGTAACTCAGTAGGACACCAAGCAGCTCTGGAGAAGGAATGGGTGAGGTTTCAGGTCGAGACCCTTCTTCAGACTGAGAGTCAGGGGAGAGGGAGTCCAGAGATAAAGTGATAAAGGTAAAGTGTGAAGATGACAGATCTTTTTTCACGTTATCAGGTATCAGTTTCTTACGTTATCATGTTATCAGTAAGCAGCCAATGATAAAGGAAATGGAGGATGGTTCATTGTTAGCTGAGATGGCAGGTGACAAGGAGGCATACAATCAGTAAAATTAATCAGGACAGTGAAACTAGTCATAGAACTGGGGTGGAGGAGGGAGCAAGAGAGAGGAAAACCAAGGGTTTCTGAAATTAGAGAAATCAATATTCATAACACTGGGTTTTAAGCTGCCCTAAAGAGAGAGTTAGATTTAGCTGTTAGGGCTAAAGGAATCAGGGGATATGGAGAAAAAGCAGGAACGGGGTACTGATTTTAGATGATCAGCCATGATCATATTGAATGGCGGTGCTGGATCAAAGGGCCGAATGGCTTACTGCTGCACCTATCTTTTATGTTTCTATGAGGTGTTGTTCCTCCAATTTGCACTGGTCCTCACTCTGACAGTGGAGGAGGCCCAGGACAGAAAGGTCAGTGGGAATTGGAGGGGGAGGAATAGCGTTTTGCAACCAGGAGACCGCATAGGCCCAGGCAGACTGAGTGAAGGTGTCATAGAGTCGGCAGGATGACACCCTTCGGCCCATCTCGATCATGCTGACCAAGATGACCCATCTAAGCTACATCCGATTGCTCGCGTATAGTTTTGTTTATTTATCTATTTATTTGTTTATTTATTTATTTATTTTTCAGCATCAGCATGTTTTATTTTAGCCAAAACAAGATATCAGCATTGCATACAGAGGTTACTTTTTAAAAATATTTAAAATATTTTTATTAGAAGCAGCTGTGCAGTAGTATAAGCTGCTGTGTATGACAAAATACATTTATTGTACATCTTCCATTTTAATTTTGACAAAAATGAAATAGAAAAAGAGAGAAAGAGCAAGAAAGAGAGAAAGTGAAAAAGATAGTGAATGTCTAAAAATAGAACCCCTAAACTACCAAATAGTGTAGTCGCAGAGTGAGTAAGTAAAAACTTAAAAAATAAAATAAAAAGACACCACACCCATCACCCTGTCCGTAAATCGGTTTAATTCCAAAGTTGTGTTGCACCATACTATCCTTGTAATGAATCAATGAAAGGAGACCATATCTTTGAAAATTGCTCTGATTTTCCTGCTAAGACGAGTCTTCAAGATGTAGCGTCTCAGACATGCTTGTGATCCACATTTTAAGAGTTGGGGTAGATGCATTTTTCCAAAATTTAAGTATAATTTTTTTTGCCATTATCTGGCCATAGTTAAGGAAGCTTCTTTGAAATATTGATAGCTCAGAGCAGGCTCCTGCTATTCAGAAAATAATCAATTCTCTATGGGGGTCCAGTTTTGTTTTTAATAATTTTGAGAACATTTCAAAGATTTCTTTCCAAAATTTCTGGAGTTTTATGCAAGAGGCAAAGGAGTGTGTTATAGTTGCTTCTTGGCATTTGTCGCAAATAGGAGATACATTTGGAAAAATCTTATTCAGTTTAGTTTTTGAGTAATATAGCCTGTGTAGTATTTTGGATTGGATTAAAATGTGTCTAACATTAATCGAACAATTATGTATATATAGGAGATATCTTTCGCATCTGTCTTTGGAGATTTTTAGGCCGAATTCCTCTTCCAATTCTCTTCTAATTGCGTCTGACGATGGAATTTCTATATTTAGAAGGATATTATACAAGTATGATATTAGATTATTTGACCTTGCGTTTTTATTCATACCTTTGTCTAATAAACGTCTTTCGTTTATTTATCGCCACGTGTACCAAGGTGCAGAGAAAAGTTTTTTGTTACCTGCTAACCAGTCAGCGGAAAGATATACATGATTATATATGCCATCCACAGTGTGCAGATATATGATACAGGGAATAACATGTAGTTTAAAGATTGAATATAGTCCGAGGGTCTCCAGTGAGGTAGATGGTAGCTCAGATTTGCTCTTTAGTTGTTGATATAATTGTTCAATCACCTGATAACAGCTGGGAAGAAACTGTCCCTGAATGTGGAGGTGTGCATTTTCATACCTGTATCCCTCTAAACCCTTGGTACTATACCAACATTTTAAAGACATTTGGACAGGTACATGAAAACAGGAAATGTTTAGAGGAATATGGGCCAGACGCAGGCAGGTGAGACTAACGTAGATGGGTATCTTGGTCGTCAGGGGCAAGTTCGGTTGAATGGCCCGTTTCCATGCTCTATGACTCAGTGACTGACTCTGACCTTTCCTATCCATGTAATGCTTGGACTGTTAGTAGACCAAGATACGTGCTCAGACCGTCTAGGCCTGCTGAATCTTCCGGTTGCTAACTATTTTAACTCCACTTCCCATTCCCAAATCCACATCCTGTCAATGGCTTCCTCCACTGTCAGAATGAGGCCACACGCAAACTTGAAGAACAGTAACTCAGCGGGTCAGGCAGCATCTCTGGGGAACATGGATCGGTGACGTTTCACAGAGTGCTGGAGTAACTCAGCGGGTCAGGCAGCATCTCTGGGGAACATGGATCGGTGACGTTTCGGGTGGGGACCCTTCTACAGACTGATTGTGGGGTGGGGGTCCCAAGCACAGATTCATACATGCACGTAAGTACATTTGCACACACACTCACACTCATATGCGCAAACACTTATGAACATACGCATGCATGCAATGCACATGAATACATGCACGCAGTCACACACACATGCAAGCACACACGTACGGACATATGCACGCACACACACACACACGTACACACACTGCAGCTGTGGTTTTCTGTGACGTGATGAATTGCTGGGTTTTGTATTTCTGGCGGTGCTGGGATGAGCCACCAGAGGGCGGTGCCAGCCCAATGTTGGCATCGGCCGCCCCTGCACACAGACACGATAACCTGTGGACTCAGACAATAAGGCAGGAACCATAAGGCATCACTCAATTGTAAACTTATAGTCAGTCATATAGTCATTTGGCTCAACCCTTCTAGTGCTGAGAATTATAAAGATTGATGACTCTTTGAGAGAAAGTCATAAGTGATAGGAGTAGAATTAGGCCATTCAGCCCATCGTCTACTCCGCCATTCAATCATGGGTGATCTATCTCTTCCCCTTAACCCCATTTTCCTGCCTTCTCTGACACCTGTACTAATCAAGAATAAATTGCTCATCCCCATCGGTACCCCCTTATCCTGAGGCTCCATCTTCCATCTCCTACCAGTATCCCACCTCTCTCCCACACTTCCAATGCGGGAAAACTGTCTCCCAGCATCCCTATCAATGAGCAACAGTGCACCAGAGTAAAAGGAACTTGCATTAGGGTTCAAACTTCGAAAAATATATAAACGTATGTACGATTATGAGTGGCATAGATAGGGTAGACACTCAGAACCTTTTTTCCCCAGTGTGGAAATGTCAAAGACTAGAGGGCGCAGTTTAAAGGTGAGAGGAGTGATGTAGGGGGAGATGTGTGGAGAAGGGTTTTTTTTTACACAGAGAGCAGTGGAACCCAGGTACACGTGACAATAATAAACCTAAACCTAGTTTATCTTAGCATCAGGTTCTGCACAGACATTGTGGGCCAAAGGGCCTGTTCCTGTGCTGAACTGTTCTTTAAGCTCAAGTTCAAGAGGGTCAGGGGACGTGGGTCAGAGGGAAGGAAGTGATAAGATTCAAGCTGAGAGGCAACAAAGGCGTGGAGGAGGGTCTCGGCTGCAGGTGGGCTTCAGCAGGGGTTGTGTGACGGAAGTGTGAGCAGGTGGTTCTACTACCAGAGAGGATGTGGTGTCAGGGAGTCAGCCTGGGGTCACACAAGGAGCAGCCTTAGCTCAGGCAGTAGCCATTGAAATGGGCCTGTGATTGATCTGCCAGTAATAAGTCTGTTCATTTTAAACGCAGCGGGACTGAAGCACTTGGACTCTCGGCCCTGAAACAGGCCCTTGGGGCTTTGTCTGTTTCCTGGGCAGACCAAGCAGGTCTGCTTTAGGAACGGACTTGCATCCAGTTCACACATTTGAAAAGAGCGTCAGTGACATTCGTGATTTACGCAGGTTCATCGAGAGGACATTTTCACAAGGGCTGCTGCGAGGAAAGGCTTTGCATTTCTATGGCACCTTATCACACCTTTCAGCAGTGTTTCAAAGCACTTTGTAGGCATACAAATCGCTCCAAGTGCAGTTTGCTCTGTAAATTCCAACGAGCCCTCAAATTGATTGCTTCTTGTCTGCAAAAGGATTGCATTAAAACACTCAAGGAGGAAAGGGGAACTTTCTCAAGTTTACACAGAAAAGTGTAACACATTAAACCTAAAGGTTTAAATGATATACTTTATAAACCTAAAGGTTTAAATGTTATGTTTTTAATTGTTAAAATACACTCAGAACCTACAACAAGACAATCTGAGACCAAAACATATTGACCAGGTAGTGTGACAGTGAACCAGCAATAATTTCATGACTCAAGAAGGTTTCATTGTCTGTGTGTAACGGGACAGGAAAATGAAATGTCTACTTGCTACAACTTTACAGACACATTAAACACTACAACAGAACAAATAATGAATAATAATAATGAATAATGAATAAGTTTATTGGCCAAGTATTCACATACAAGGAATTTGCTTTGGTGCTCCGCCCGCAAGTGACAACATGACATACAGTTACAGTTAGGAATGACACATAAAACATTAATAATAAAATATTATCGATTAAACTTGTGAATTAAATAAATATACAATAAATCCACCTCCCACCTGCCAGGCTCTGACCCCCCCCATCTCCCTTTTCCAACTTCTTTCCCCAACTCCTAACAATCTGAAGAAGGGTCCTGACTCAGATTGTCATCTGTCCATTCCCTCCCCAGATGCTGCCTGACCGGCTGAGTTCCTCCAGCACTCTGTGTTTTGCTCAAGAGTCCAATATCTGCAGTTCCTAGCGGCCACAGTGAATTCTCAGTTATTCTAGGTAAATCTCAACCAAAGAGCTAGCACAGGGATAATGGGCAGAATGGCTGGTTCTCCTCTTCCATTCCAGCAGAGACGTGGGACAGATTTCATCCAGAATCTAATTGACAAGAACAAAATAAGTTCCTAAGCACAAGCTGTGACGAGGATGATTCCATTAAATGGAAGGAGAATTATAAATGTAATTGGAAATGCAACGAATTCCATTCCCCTCCACAGATGTTGCCTGACCCGCTGAGTTCCTCCAGCACTTTGCACTTTTGTTGCATGCTAACTAGTCAGCAGAAAGACAATACATGATTACAATTGAGCCATTGAGTGTATAGATACATGATAAAGGAATAATGTTTAGTGCAAGGTAAAGCCAGCAAAGTCCGATCAAGGATAGTCCAAGGGTCACTAAAGAGCTAGATGGTAGTTGATCACTGCTCTCTGGTTATGGTAGGATGATTCAGTTGCTTGATATCAGCTGGGAAGAAACTGTCCCTGAATCTGGTGGTGTGCGTTTTCACACTTCTATACCTTTCACCTTCTGGGAGAGGGGAGAAGAGCAAGTGGCCAGGGTGCCACTCGTCCTTGATTATGCTGCTGACCTTGCGAGGCAGCGTGAGGTGTAGATGGAGTCAATGGAAGGGAGGTTGGTTTGTGTGAAGATCTGGGCTGCCTCCACACTTTGCTGCAATTTCTTGCGGTCTTTGGTGGAGCTGATCCCAAACCGTGATGCATCCCGATAAAATGCTTTCCAACTCGATGCTTTCCTTAACTAGAAACTATTTGCCTGGTAACTGTCAAAGTTGAATTAGTTTTTGGGAATGAGATCAATGTGTTCTTTGTTGAACAAAAAGTTGTTGCTTTAATTTGCATGCACTGTGAATATCTTCAGTTTAATCAAAACAAGCAAAGCCTCCAGTGGATTTGGTGGCATTAATCATAACATTGATTTTATCTTTCTTACTGCAAGCTGATGTTACTGATTTCACAAACCCAGTGTTGACAGTGTTTATCCTGCAACTATTGAACCGTGGACAAAACCTTGAGGCAAAACATTGCAAATGCTCGGACAGGAAACCTTTGGCAAAGTGTGTCAGGTTGTCAACCTGTCTCCAATGGCCTAGAGGATGAGCCTTGGGGGGATCATGACAGAAGCCTCCTCATGGCGATCCCTGGAAGTGACGACACGATGCACTCTGCGACGAGTCGGACGACAACAGAAGCCAACAGCGAGCTACATTGTCTGACACATGAGCGAAGGAGCCCTGCCACCGACTCTGCAGATGCTGCCTGGTCTGCTGAATATTGTCTTTTCCTAATGACTTTTTGCAGCAGTCCTGTCACACATCAGGAGTCTAGAGAGTCAAGAGTGTTTAAACGTCACATGTACTAAAAACAAAACAATGAGATTCTTACTCGCAGTAGAGTTGAAAGGGCCTGTCCCACTTACACGATTTTTTTTCGGCGACTTGCCGGTACCCGTCATTAGTTGCAATCGGTCGCCGAAAAATTATAAAATGTTGAAAATCCAGCGGCGACCAGAAAAAGGTATGACTCTTTGAGCGACTACTCACGACCATACAAGAATCGCCTTGCGATATGTCGACACGTGACTCCTGTATGGTCGTGAGTAGTCACCCAAAGAGTTGTACCTTTTTCTGTCCCGTTATTGACCGGTGTCCGAAGCAGCAATAATAGGCAACGTTTTCCGAAGGAAATAGGCAACGTTTCGGGTCGACACCCAAAAGGGTCTCGACCCGAAACGTTGCCTATTTCCTTAGCTCCATAGATGCTGCCTCACCCGCTGAGTTTCTCCAGCATTTTTGTCTACCTTCGATTTTCCAGCATCTGCAGTTCCTTCTTAAACATCTCACTTAATTGATGTGACTTGCTTATTTATTTCACCTTTGGAGACTCATTTTATGCTGCCTCCTAAAATCCTATAGATGTGAACATTAATCAAACCTTACACGTAATACATCACTACTTTGGAGTCCTGCAGCATAGAAATCGCAGAAACCCCGTGAAAACTGGCATAAAATGAAACCCAGTCTTCAACTCAATGTTTCTGCACTGTTCATAGATCTGTCAAACTTGATCTCACAATTTGTACATCACCATTTTAAATTCACTGAGTGGTTTGCACTTTGTGATTCCAAACTCATTTTCCTAGATTTCCATCCACTGCCTGTGTTTCCTCTCTCCTCCCTACAGACTTCCCTCCATTAACTTCATCTACACTTTGTGATGTCCAGGAAAAGCAGCCAATAGAATCAGGGCCTCCCTTCTCCTCCTTGCTCCTGACGGACAAATGGTACCAAAGCTTGAAACTGCGCACCACCAGACTCAGGGACAGCTTCTTTCCCTCTGTTATCAGACTTCTGAACGGTCCTTCCGCTGAGTTACTCCAGCACTTTGTGTCTTTTTATGCAAACCAACATCTGCAGTTCCTTGTGTCTCAGAGAATTTACAGGATAACAGATCAACCGTGATGCCATTGGATGGATAGCTGTCCAGGTTCCAGGGCTGAATGGCTGGCTCCTGCTTCTATTTCCAATGCTGGTTAGGATGTGGTTGGTGAAACGGAAACGGGGACAGGCTGCCAGCGATGGTCACAAGGTGGCGCTGTAAAGCTTCAGGCACAACAGGCAGAGACACAGGCAGGCAGAGGCAGGCTGAAGTACACTTACACGCACAGACAGACAGGCGCAGAGACAGGCAGAGGTACACACACAGACGGATAGACAGGCAGGCGTAGGGACACAGGCAGAGGTACACAACAGACAGGCAGGCAGGCAGAGACAGGCAGAGGTACACTTACACAGACAGACAGGTACAGAAAGCTGGAGAAACTCAGCGGGTGCAGCAGCATCTAAGGAGCGAAGGAGATAGGCGACGTTTCGGGTCGAGACCCTTCTTCAGAAAGAGACAGAGACAAAGGCAGAGATACACAGACACTCTCCCTCTTCCACTCTGTAGGGTGGAGATATCTTGCGGTCCACCAGACATGAGCTTGGTGCCAGCTTTGAGGATCCTTCAGCATTGGACAAAATTTGTGCTTTTGTACTGGAGGTGGCGGGTGAATTTAAACATTGATCAGACTTTGCTGAGAGTCACAGAGCACAGACACAGGCCCTTTGGCCCAACTCTCACCCTCCCTGATTCTCCCTCTCCCCTTCTCACTTTGTCACTCTGAAGAAGGATCCAGACCCATAACGTCACCAATCTATATCCTCCACAGATGCTGCCTGACCCACTGAGTCACTCCAGCACTTTGTCTCTTGTTGTAAACCAGCTGGTCGCTGTGTCCACTGATAATTGATAAATTGCTACGATTAAGAGGAGCAATTGCTCGGTAACTGATTCTGACGGAGAGGATGGAGGACAAGACGGAAGGCTGGTCAAGTGTGATTATTCCATAAAGGGGTGTGACAAGGATGGCTGTTGTCTGCTTCAGTGGGTTGAAGACAGCAGCTGATGAGAGGGGTGTTCGTGCCCTGGGCAGTGAGCCAGAGGCACAACTCAAACAAACCCTGTGTCGGAAGGAACTGCAGATGCTGCTTTACACCGAAGATAGACACAAAATGCTGGAGTAACTCAGCGGGACAGGCAGCGTCTCTGGAGTGAAGGAACGGGTGATGTTTCAGAATCTGAAGAAGGGTCTTGACCTGAAACGTCACCCATTCCTTCTCTTCAGAGATGCTGCGTATCCCGCTGAGTTACTCTGGCATTTTCTGTCTATCTTCGGCTGAAACAAACACGCAACCTCTACTCAGAAGTCAGCCTTATCAGCCACTATCAACTGCGGCAGAGAGCAGCAGGTCTATTTAAACTTGACATCCACTCTCAGATAGCAGACAAAATCAGACTGATGAGAGATTAGATAAACACGTTCAGACTCTATACCCTAACCACATGGGCTCCATATCAACAGCACATAAACCACCGCATCACAACTTCATTTCAACTCCTTCATTCAAATGCTTTAACGGCCTGTCCCACTTACGCGACTATTTTTGGCGACTGCCGGCACCCGTCATAGTCGCCGCTGGTCGCTGAAAATCTTCAGCATGTTGAACATTCAGCGGCGACCAGAAAAAGGTACGGCTCTTTGGGCGACTACTCACGACCATACAGGCGTCACCCTGCGACATGTCGACACGTGACGCCTGTATGGTCGTGAGTAGTCGCCCAAAGAGTCATACTTTTTTCTGGTCGCCGCTGAATTTTCAACATGTTGAAAATTTTTGG
The DNA here is from genome assembly GCA_963514005.1 of Raja brachyura. Next base: position 2,238,848 of record OY740808.1, on the reverse strand, counting down.
CGACCTGCTGCGACTATGACGGGTGTCGGCAGTCGCCGAAATAAATCTCGTAAGTGTGACAGGCCGTTTATTCTTCCCCTTCCCTCCCACATTGGATATTAAAGTGCATCTCTCGTTCCCATCTGCCACTTTTATGCGAGCTGGAGGGGGGGTTCGAACCGTTTCCACACGATAGTGCAGCTGACTTGTGGGCTGCATGTGAAGGCACACAATCCCACCACTGCGACAAATAACATGTTAACCGCAAGCTCACTGCAAAAGCATTTACTGTCAACTGTCCACACCAGCAACCCAGCACTGTGAAAATAGTCATCGTAGTTTTCAAAGCTCTCCCTCACCGTTCTTGTCCCACCCTCCCGCCCCTCTCCCACCCTCACCCTCACCCAGACCTCTCCCACCCTCACTGCCCATCTCTGTCACCATCCCACCCAACTCTCACCCTCACCTAGACTTCTCTCCCACCCTCTCTTCCACCCTCAATGACCATCATTCACCTCCCCGATCCAACACCCCCCTCACCCCCCCCCCCCCCCCCCCCCCCCGTGCCCATCTGCACCTCGCCAGCCTCCATGTGCAGCAGCTTCATCAACCCCATCCTAATCCTTCCACCAGTGGTGGCTCTGTTCTGACAGCCTGGGCCTCGGGTTTCAGAATTATCTTCCCCAAAGCTCGGCAGCTCTCCACCTCACTGTCCCCTCTGTTTCTGTCCCTCTTGCTGTTTTTCTCTGTCTGTGTGTCTCTCTCTCTCTTTCTCTATCTCTCATTCTCTCTATCTCTCTCTCTGCCTCTAACTGTCTCTCTTTCTGCCTCTCTCTCTCTATTTCTCTATGGGCCTCTCTTTCTCCCTCTCCATGTCTCTCTTTCTATCTCTTTCTCTCTTCCTCTCTCTCTCTGCCTCTCTTTCTCTCTCTCTGTCTATCTATCTCCCTCCGCCTCTCTCTCCCTCTTTCTCTTTCTCTCTCTTTTGGTTGAACCTCCTTTAAAATGCATCTTAAGACCCGCCCATTGAAACTTTGGCAGCGGACCACAGCCCCTCTGTGGCTTGGTGTGCATGTAATTGCTTCCAGGAAGCAGGGTGGTTCCTTCACGACAATAAAGATAACTTTAAAGATAGTTTGTGGACACATGGTGCTTTTGAAGTTTGTTCTTTCGTTCAGGATGTGGTTATTGTTCAACAGTGAGTTGCACAAGCAGGAAGCTATCTGAGGACCGTGGGGTGTGGGAAAGGGGGGAGAACCTGAGAGAGGGAGAGAACAATATGGGAGAATGGGTTGAGAGTCGACCTGAAAAGTCATCCATTCCTTCTCTCCAGAGATGCTGCCTGCCCCGCTGAGTAACTCCAGCTCTTTGTGTTTATCTTTGGTGTAAAGCAGCCTCTGTAGTACCTTCCTACCTTCAGCAAGGATGCATAGATAGGGGGGGAGGGGCTGGCAGTAGGAGCCAGAAAGAGTATCAGAAGGATGAAGGGGAGATGGGGGGGGGGGGGGGGGGGGGAGAGGGGTGGAAGTGGAAGGGAGATGGTGGGAGAGAGGAGCAAATATGTAGAAACAAGAAACTGCAGATGCTGGTTTACATAAAAACGAAGCAGAATGCTGGAGTAACTCAGCGGGTCAAGCAGCGTCTCAGGAGAATTTTCCAGAAGATAATTAACCTACAAACCCGGGAAGTGGGAGGAAACCGGAGCATCCGGAAGAAACCCACATGGTCATAGGGAGAGTGTAAATACTGCACGGACAGCACCCGTGGTCTCTGGCGCTGTGAGGCAGCAGCTCTGCCACTGGATCTTGTTTCAGTTTTTTTCTAGTTTTTAAGAGATGGAAGCAGGCCCTTCAGCCCACCAAGTCCATGCCAACATCGATCACGTGTTCACACTCATTCTATGTTATCCCACTTTCTCATCCACTCCCTGCACACTAGGGACATTTTTTTTGCAGAGGACAATTAACCTACAAACCTGCATATCTTTGGGATGTGGGAGGAAACAGGAGCACCAGGAGGAAACCCATGGGGTCACAGGGAGAACATGCAAACTCCACACAGACAGCACTTGAGGTCAGGATTGAACTTGGGTCTCTGACACTCTGAAGTTGTAGCTCTACCCCTGCGCCACTGTGCCATCCTTGTTATACAGTCATACAGAACGTTAACAGGCCATTTGGCCTACCTAGAATGCCCAATCTATGCCAGCCCTCAAAGCAACCTGCCAACACCACCCTCTGTTTCCTTCCATGAAGCCAACTTTGGCCCGTTCTCCCGGGATCTATCGCAATCTAAATCCTATATAACCGCCTACTCTGCTGAACTTTATCAAAATTTTGCTAAAGTCCATTTAGATAACATCTATGACTGTGCCCTCATTAACCTTTTGGTCACTTCTTAAAAACGTAATCTGACTCATAAAACATGATCTCCCACGTACAAAACCATTCTGACTATCCCTAATCATCTGTTTATCCAAATGCAAACATATCTTATCCATTGTGGAACCAAGGACCTGCAGGTGTTGGTTTACAGGAGAAAACACAATGTGCTGGAGTAACTCAGTGGGACAGGCAGCATCTCTGGTGAACATGGCTGACGTGTCGGGTGGGGACCTTCAGACTGAAGGAGGGCCCAGACCTGAAACGCCACCCATCCATGTTCTCCAAAGATGCTGCCTGACCCACTGAGTTACTCCAGCATTTTGTATCTAGTTTTATATCTTGTCCCTTGTTGAGCACAAAGCCGTAGCCACGTTTGTGTACACGGTGTTAGGAAGTAGATTAGTGTGCGGTTGACCATAAAGTGTGTGTGTGAGTGATGTCATTTAATGTAAATATCGTTATCCCCTTAATCTACAGGTAATAATGTTCTGTTCTGAACATGCAAATATGCCTAGTATAGATGGCGAGATAGGAAAATACCAGGAGGGAGACAGAGGTAAGGTGTAGCTTCAGTCTGTAACTATAGTCACAAGGGAGGGGCAGGGGGAGGATGGTGTGGGCGGGGGGCTGGTGGAGGTGTTGGTGTCTAAAGGAGGGGCACCCTTTCAGTTTAACATTGCTCATACCTGGAGCCACTCCCATAAATCCCTCTACCTCTCCCCACCAGACTCTGGAGCAGCTTCTTCCTTCTGTAACCAGACTTCTGAACAATCCTTCCATAAGACAGGCACAAAATACTGGAGTAACTCAGCGGGACGGGCAGCATCTCTGGAGATAAGGTATGGGCCAAAAGCTCGGGTAGTGTCCGATTTTCAAAAATGTCAGAGAGAGAGAGGGAGAGAGAGAGAGAGAGCACAGTACGAGTGAGTGTGTCAATGAGAGAGCGCACGGTACAGGAGAGGGTGTGAGAGACATTAGACAATTGACAATAGGCCATTCTGCCCTTCGAGCCAACACCGCCATTTACTGTGATCATGGCTTATCATCCACAATCAGGGGTGGAAGATTGCAACCTTCACGTGGTCTGCCCTGTTTCGACTAATGCAATCAACTCGATGTGCACAAACAGAAGATCAAATAGTCCAACAACTTTAGGTTGTGCATGCCACATGAAAGAAGAAGAAGAAGATCCCCAATCAGTACCCCGTTCCTGCCTTCTCCCCTTATCCCCTGACTATGCTATCTTTAAGAGCTCTATCTAACTCTCTGTTGAAAGCATCCAGAGAGTTGGCCTCCACTGCCTTCTGAGGCAGAGAATTCCACAGTTGAAAAAGTGTTTACTCATCTCCGTTCTAAGTGGTTTACCCCTTATTATTAAACTGTGGCCCCTGGTTCTGGACTCGCCCAACATCGGGAACATGTATCCTGCCTCTAACTTGTCCAATCCCTTAATAATCTTATATGTTTCAATAAGATACCCTCTCACCCTTCTAAATTCCAGAGTATACAAGCCCAGTCGCTCCATTCTCTCAGCATATGACAGTCCCGCCATCCTGGGAATTAACCTCGTGAACCTACGCTGCACTCCCTCAATGGCAAGAATGTCCTTCCTCAAATTTGGAGACCAAAACTGCACACAATACTCCAGATGTGGTTTCACTATGGCCCTGTACAACTGCAGAAGGACCTCTTTGCTCCTATACTCAACTCCTCTTGTTATGAAGGCCAACATGCCATTCACTTTCTTCACTGCCTGCTGTACCTGCATGCCTACTTTCAGTGACTGATGAGAAAGCACGCAGAGTAAAGGAGAGGTTGTCAGAGAGAGAGAGAGCACACACACAGTACAGGAGAGTTGTGAGAGAGGTCAGAGAGAGAGCACAGACAGTGCAGCCAGCGGCCTGGGCTAATGATTCACAGACATTTCCAAATTCTGCCTCGGCAGCTGGGGGATATAAAATTCAGTTAATTAAATAATGTGGAATATGACGGCAGAATCAGTAATGGATGAAGTGTGGGAGGAGGGGAAGAGCATCTCACTCCAGGCCCCTAGTGACGGGATGGCTCACGGGCTCTTTAGTGCGCTGAGCTGCAAGACCTACTCCTCACAGAAACCAGGAATCAACCATGGCAGTGAGGCCACTCTGCCCACTCTCTGCTCCCCACTGCCAGGCTGGCACGGAATGATCCTGGCTCGGTGTTGGCTGAGGGTGATCTCCCAGCTCAGATCCACGCCTGCACTGACGGGAGTCCATGGAAGTTAAACAGAATGGACAGCGCAGGACAGATCGCTGCCACTATCTTAAAGACGTGTAGGTTTGTAGGTTAATCGGCCCTCTGTAAATTGCCCTTAGTGTGTAGGGAGTGGATGAGAGAGTGGGATAACATAGAACTAGTGTGGACGGGTGGTCGATGGTCAGCGTGGACTCGGTGGGCCGAAGGGCCCTTCCCTTCTTTCCGCCCTTCCATTCATCCATTCAATCAATCTCCGTGTGGAGCCAGAAATGCCCACTGTGATAGACACAAAATGCTGGAGTAACTCTGGAGACAGGCAGCATCTCTGGAGAGAAGGAATGGGTGACGTTTCTGGTCACGGTGAGTCTGGCTCCAGTTTTGGCGAGGAAAGAGCATGAAGATGATCAACCTTCTGCTGGAGTTCCTCTCCTGACCTTCCAACAGCTTGGGTTCCCGATCTCAGGGTGTTTACGGCCCACAAGGTCTCTGGTCTCCCCTCCTCCTCGTCACCCACAGTGGTCATCCATCTGTGCCACCATCAACCCACTGCCAGGGTCATTGGCCAAAGCACTGACGCTGCCAGTAGGCTGTCTCCAATGAGGAGCGAAAGGTGACCGATGGCAGTACAGTCAGTGTTCTCCCCATCTGGCTCTACAGCAAGGGGCAGGGATCTACTGCTTGTGGGACAACTGAAATGTCAGGGACTAGCGGGCCTTGAGTGGCAAAGTTGAAAGCATTGATGTGGAGTGGGATCTGAAAGTGGCAACACGAGTAGATAGAGTGGTAGAGATTGGCATATGGTATGCTTGTTGTCATAGATCAGGGCATTGAGTATCGGAGGCAGGAAGTCATGATGCAGCTTTATAAAACTTTGACTGAGAGTCAAAATTCAAGAGTGTTTTATTGTCATACGTCCCGAAACGGAACAATGACATTCTTAATTGCAGCAACACAACAGACATGTAAAGGCTACGTTTGAAGTATTGCGTGCAGTTCTGGTCACCCCATTACAGGAAGGATGTGAAGTCTAGGGAGACGGTGCAGAGGAGGTTTACTAGAATGAAGCCTGGATTAGAGGACATTAGCTGTAGGGAGAGGTTGGACATTCTTGGATTGTTTAAGCATTTGTGTGGCTTTTAGATAGGCACATCGATACACAGGGACAACAGGGATAAGGGTCATGTGCAGGCAGTGGAGATTAGTTTAACTTGGCATCATGTTCGGCACAGACACTGTGGGCCAATACCATTCACACCATCCTGTGGTCGCCGGCTAATGAATGGAGGGGTTCCTATAAAAAAGAACACAGAGTGCTGGAGTAACTCAACAGGTCAGGCGGCATCTCTGGAGAACGTGGATAGGTGACGTTTCAGGTCAGGACTCTATAGACTGATTGTGGGAGGGGGGAAGGAGAGAGGAGAGGCCGGACAGTGGGGCAGGTAATAGGCAGACACAGGCGAGGGGGGTTTGATAGACAGATGGTTGGAACAAAGGCCAGAGATAAAAGCAGAAGGTGCGAGGCAGACGTTTGAAGAGTTTGAGGAGTATAGCCTCTTGTTCTAGGTGGTTGTCGGACTGAGTGGAGGGGAGGTTGAGTCAGGAGGGTGGTCTGGGGCTTCCTCCTCCAGCTGTTGCCGTCAGATAACCTCGCCGGTCCAAGGGGCACTGTCTGCATCCCGCTAGTGTACTCAATGTAGTCATCAAATCACTTGTCAGGATACTAATGTACAGCTAATTGTGATTAAGGCATCACTGGCAATTCATCCGGAGAAGGTGTCCAACTGTGGGATGTGAGAGCTCGCTGTTCACTGAAGTTGTTCTCACGGCTGCTGCTGCTGTCAGTACGATTAATGATGCCCCTCTCCGTGAAGCTTCACTCATTCCGTCTGATGGGGGGAGCAAGTGAGACAAAGGTATCATAGAAGGGGCAAATAAATTGTCACCTGCTGTCCTTTCCACCGAGTCCACGCCGACCAGCGATCATCTGTCAACACTAGTTCTGTAACCTCACTTTCTCATCCACTCCCTGCACACTAAGGGCAATTTACAGATGCCAATTAACCTACAAACCAGCATGTCTTTGGGATGCGGGAGGAAATCGGAGCACCCGGAGGAAACCCGCGTGGTCACAAGGAGAACGGGCTGGGGGATTGCAACCTTCACGTTGTCCACCCTGTTTCCACTAATGGAATCAACCCGACGTGCACAAAACAAATAGATCAAATAGGTTGACCCACAACCTTAGGCTGTGCATGCCATATGCAAGAAGAAGACAAGGAGAACGTGCAAACTCCACACAGACAGCACTAGAGGTCAGGATGGAATCGGGGACTCTGGCACTGTGAGGCAGCAGCTCTATCCGCTGGGCCACTGTGCCACCCGTTAGTGCCTTGAATCGTTCGCCCAGTGCTGCCCTTTGGTCCAGTTAGTGTTGTTGCATCCTCTCCAATGCTATTCATCCTGGTCACTCTGCTCCATGTTCCTTGCTACAATCATTTCCTCACTTCACTTCACGTTGTAGTGAGAGCCACATACCCACCAAACGTTGGAGCGAAAACCCTCCTCAGTTCCTTTGTCTATGATGTTGCAGAAAAGGTTCACCAGGATGCTGCCTGCATTAGAGAGTGTTACCTATACCTATGCACGTCAGTAAAGTTGCTGCCAGAGACTGACCACAGATGCTGTCTGTGCGGAGTTTGTAGGTTCTCCCCGTGACCGTGTGGGTTTTCTCCGGGATCTCCGGTTTTCTTCCACACTCCAAAGACGTACAGCTTTATAGGCTAAATGGCTTGGTCTGGTTGTAAATTGTCCCCAGTGTGTGTACGATAGTGTTAGTGTGCGGGGATTGCTGGTCGGCACGGACTCAGTAGACCGAAGGGCCTGTACCCGCTCTGTATATCTAAACTAAACTAAACTATGAGGGGTTGGACAAACAAAGATCTGCAGCTGCTAGTTAATACACAAAAAGTGTGAAGAAGTGGCCCAACCCGAAACACCACTAATCCATGTCCTCCAAAAGATGCTGCCTCACCCGCTGAGTTAGTCCAGTACTTTGTGTCCTTTTGGACAAGCTTGGATTGTTTTCGCTGGAATGCCGGAGGTTGAGAGGAGGCCTTTTAAAAATTATAAGTTTAAGAAAGAACTGCAGATGCTGGACAATCAAAGGTAGACAAAAATGCTGGAGAAACTCAGCGGGTGAGGCAGCATCTATGGAGCGAAGGAAATAGGCGCCGATTCGGTCTTGACCTGCTGTCTCACCCACTGAGTTTCTCCAGCATTTAGTCTACCTAAAAATTATGAGAGGCATAGATTGGGTCGACAATCCCAGGGTGAAAATGTCAAAGACTGGAAGGCAGAGCTTTAAGGTGAGAGGAGCAAAGTTTAAAGGAGAAGTCTTTCCACACAAAGAGTGGTGGGTGCCTGCTGCAGCATCCTTGCGAGCCCCAAGTGAGGTTTGGAAAGACAGGATGGAGCAGGGATCCAACAACTGATAGCCGTCATTAGCCAAGCCTGAAATCACTTCCAGGCATGGGTGTTCACTCACACGCAGAGATAGCATTTGGTTTGGGCAACACTTCAGATGAATCAGGTCCCGAGTGGTGAAGTCTAGACTTTATTGGGGAGGCAGCAGACTAAGAGACACAAGGGATGTTGAGGGTGGGTGGGTGGATAGTGGGGACTGGAGACTTGGTCCAAAACTGCCAAGAACAGACAGAACAACTTAGCGTTCTCACATGGATGGGTGAAGGTCACAGGCTGGTCAGGTGAAAGTGGGAGGCAGCTGCCAAGGAGGAGGGGACCTTGGTGGAACAAACAGCCCAGTCTGGTCCAACATCTGCACTGAGATTCAAAGAAGATAACCAATTTCCAGGCTGAATTGGAGAGACTTTGACTCCTTCAGCAAAACTGGAGCCAAGATCAGCCACAAATAACATTGAAAGGATCTTTCTCATTCCCACATGCAGACAATCAGTGCCTGCTCCAACACTAACCTCAAGCTGTGAGATAGAAAGAAGAAAGAGCTTCCTCTGGTCGTTCTCACACAAACATTCCTAACGGCGGCTGCAGGAGGTCAGACCCAGTGGTGACTGCAACTCAGAGACAGTTGGCTGCAGCTGAACGTGTGGGACGGGAGCTGTGGATGGAGCATCATCGGGGAGGGAGGAAAATGAATGGGGGAGGGAGGGGGAGGATAGTGTGGGAGGGGTAAGGGGTGGGGTGGTGGTGGTGGATAAGGGGGTAGGGAACAGAGAGTGGGGGACAGGAGGCGAGAGGGAAAATGATGGGGTTGTACCCAGGTGACAGAAGGGACAGGGCAGTGGACAGAGACGGTGGGGGGCAGGTGGACAGAGAGGGTGGGGGGCAGGTGGCAGAGGGTGGGGCAGGTGGACAGAGAGGGTTGGGGGCAGGTGGACAGAGAGGGTTGGGGGCAGGTGGACAGAGATGGTGAGGCAGGTGGACAGAGGGGGTGAGCCAGGTGGACAGAGGGTGGGGGCAGTTAGACAGAGAGGGTGAGGCAGGTGGACAGAGGGTGGGGGCAGGTGGACAGAGGGGTGAGGCAGGTGGACAGAGGGTGGGGGCAGGGGACAGAGAGGGTGAGGCAGGTGGACAGAGAGGGTGGGGGGCAGGTGGACAGAGGGTGGGGGCAGGTGGACAGAGGGGGTGGGGCAGGTGGACAGAGGGTGGGGGCAGGTGGACAGAGGGGTGAGGCAGGTGGACAGAGAGGGTGGGGGGCAGGTGGACAGAGGGTGGGGGCAGGTGGACAGAGGGGGTGGGGCAGGTGGACAGAGGGTGGGGGCAGGTGGACAGAGAGGGTGAGGCAGGTGGACAGAGAGGGTGGGAGGCAGGTGGACAGAGAGGGTGGGGGGCAGGTGGACAGAGGGTGGGGGCAGGTGGACAGAGGGGGTGGGGCAGGTGGACAGAGGGTGGGGGCAGGTGGACAGAGAGGGTGAGGCAGGTGGACAGAGGGTGGGGGCAGGTGGACAGAGGGTGGGGCAGAGGACAGAGGGGGTGAGGCAGGTGGACAGAGGGGGTGAGGCAGGTGGACAGAGGGTGGGGCAGAGGACAGAGGGGGTGAGGCAGGTGGACAGAGGGGGTGAGGCAGGTGGACAGAGAGGGTGGGGGGCAGGTGGACAGAGGGTGGGGGGCAGGTGGACAGAGAGGGTGAGGCAGGTTGCCGGGGGGGGGGGGGGGGGGGTTCAGTGTCAGGGAGGATACGTTGCCCGGGTGACGGGCCTGGGCGACGGGGAGAGGCAGGTGGGGGCGTTGCCATGGAGACGCTCCCGGCGGGCGGGAGCGAGGCCTCGGCCACAGGCCCCGGGGAGAGGCCGCGGGCGGGCGGGCGGGCGGCGTGTGAATGGGGAATAACTCTCCCTCCACAGACGCCCGGTGTCGACGAAGAGGTCCATGAAAACAACACCCGAGGGAGAGGAGGATGTCATGTCGCGGTCAGCCGCCAAGCTCGGGCCCTCAATGCAGGCAGGGAGCTTATGCTATATATATATATATATAATATATATATATATACACACTAACATTCACTGCTGAAGGTTTCAGACAAAGAACGATTCAAGTCAACATTCTGCTGCCCTTTGACTTTGATTAGATGGTGAAATTTAATGCACTGTTTGTTTTCCTTGTGTCTATGTTCCTGTGCAATGTGGGCATTGCTGCGAAGGTCAACAGTTATTTATTCTCCATGCCTAATGTCCCTGGCGAGGGAGCTGCCCGCTTCAACCGATGCTTCCTTGTGGTGAAGATGCCCTCACAATGGTGCTCAACCTGGTTTCATTCCTCTTGCCTTGATGTTTCAGTACCAGTGGCTCCATGTTGGACCATCTCACAAGTCTGGGTGTTAACTGTATTGTTGTGGGTCAGGGTGCACCCAGACTGAGAAAGCAAATGGGTCTGGTCATCTCCCAGTGGTAAAACGTTCTCTCAAAATGAAGCATAGATCTAAATGCCCCTAAATATCCAGTGTTTGCCTTTATTGGTTTATTATTGTCATGCATACTATTTGCTTGTGGCAAATGGATTATAATGAAGGAAAATGAGAAAATGTATTGGTTTAATATTGTCATGTCCACAGAGATGTATATAACATATAACCATATAATAGCAATGTTACAAAATGTTGAGATTTTAAAAATCAAGTCTGCAATTTATCCCATCAGATAAAGCATAAAAAGAAGTTTAATTTGACACCTAATTCACTTTCATATCTTCAGTATTAAGAAAGTTATGACCATTTTCTTACTCGGAAATTAGCATCTTGTTCCCCATTGCCTTTCAATTCTTAACTCAAAAGCTGTGATCTAGAACAGTTAAAAGCCCATAACTTTCTTAAAAATTAAGAGAACTCAATGAAATTTTCAGTTATTATAGATTGAAGCATTCTGAAACAAATATGAAACAATCTTACTTGGATGACCTGAAATTAAAGCATATAATTAGTTATCTAATTGTAGCTAATTACAAAATTCAATGAGTAGATCTAAACATCTATCCATTTCTTAAGAAAAGATAAACTTTTTTTAAATTGCCTAAGTGTCCAAATAACATTCACACAATAATCCACAATATAACATAATTATTAAATCTAATTTTCATGAATTTCTGGGCCAAATGGAATGAATTTAGTGTTTAATGCCTGTAAATTAATGGCCATTTAAATCAACTAGCGAGTGGGTTTTAGTGGAATGCGGTGGATTGGAACGTTGCGGTTTGCTGTGAAGTCGGTATGAAAAATACAGCCGGTTCATACATTTTTTTTGGACCCCATTTCGCAACATGAAAATATTATTAAAGCCTCCATAAAAAATAACTTTTAATATAAAAATAAACTGTGTACCTTTTTTTCTCCCCTACACAAAATCCTTCCCGTTATCGGCGTTCACGGCTTTCGAAGGTGATTTTTAAATTACTCTAGATAATAAATAATCTAGTGTAATTTAAAAATACCTTCATTAATGAAATGTCGGAGCGATTTTTCTTCCGCACCGAAATCCCCGACATTGATCGATTTGCCCAGTTTGAAGAAAAACTGCACTTTAAGCCCGCCCCCCTCTGAAAGGCGCCAAAGTCGCGCACATGGGGAGCGGCAGAACTGCAGCGCTGCTCAAGGTATGTTTTGTAACATACCTACATATAACAATTACAGCACGGAAACAGGCCCTCTCGGCTCTTCCAGTCCGTGCCGAACATTTATTTTCCCCTAGTCCCATCTACCTGCACTCAGACCATACCCCTCCAATCCCTTCCCGACCGTATACCTATCCACTTTACTTTTAAATGTTAAAATCGATCCTGCCTCCACCACTTCTGCTGGAAGCTCATTACTCACAGCCACCACTCTCTGAGTAAAGAAGCTCCCCCTCATGTTACCCCTAAACTTCTGTCCCTTAATTCTCATGTCATGCCCTCTTGTTTGAATCTTCCCTACCCTCAATGGGAAAAGCTTATCCACGTCAACTCTGTCTATCCCTTTCATCATTTTAAAGACATCAATCAAGTCCCCCCTTAACCTTCTGCGCTCCAAAGAATAAAGACCTAACTTGTTCAACCTTTCTCTGTAACTTAGTTGCTGGAACACAGGCATGTTGCTGGAACACAGGCATGTGAACCCCATGTAGTGAAAAACTTGCATGCTTTGCAGTTTTCTCTTGCGTATGGTGTGCACAGCCTAAAGTCGTTGGACAACTTGTTCTATTTGATTGTACACGCCAGGTTGATTGCATTCGTTGAAACAGGGCGGACCACGTGGAAGTTGCAATCTCCCACCCCATGCTATGCAGTCAGATCATACTATACATGAGCACGTCATATTTGCCATACAGTCAAACCAAAAAAGCAACAAGACACATAACTACATAAAAATCAGCATAAACATCCACCACATCGCACTGTGATGGAAGGCAATAACGTATTATCCTCCTCTCTCCTACAGCAGAGAAAGATAGTGCAGAGTATAGTGTTACAGAGAAAGTGCAGATAAAAAAGTGCAAGTTGTGCAATGAGGGAGGTTGGAAGATCAGACTACACCCAAACTTATGGGAGGACCGTTCAGTAATCTGACAACAGTGGGGGGGGGGGGGGGGGGGAAGCTATTCCTAAATCTAGTGGTACATGCATTCAAGCTTTTGTTTTTTCTGCCCGATGGAAGAGGGGAGAAAAGGTAATGGCCGGGGTGTGAGCGGTCTATTGTTATCTTGGCTGCTCTCCCGAGGCAGTGTGACTCGTAGATGGAGTCAATAAGGGGGAGGCTGGTCTGTGTGATCAACTGGCCTACATCCACAATTTCTTGTGGTCTTGGGCAGAGTTGTTGCCAAGCCAAGCTGCGATGAATCAGTAGAAGTTGGTCAAAGTCATTGTAGACATGCCAAACTTCCTTAGTCTTCTGAGGAAGTAGAGGCGTCGGTGTTCTTTCTTGGCCATTGATTCATTGTAGTTGGTTAAGGACAAATTGTTGGTGCCGAGGAACTGGAAACTCTCGCCCATGTCCACTTCAGCGCCATAGATGCTGACTGGGGCATGTAACAAGCTTCTTCGTCAGCTAACATTGAGAGAGGGGTTTTTGTCTCAATACCATGTTACTCAGCTCTCTATTTCATTCGCGAACTCATTGTTTGAGATGCAGCCCAGTACAGTAATGCCATCAATCTGCAAACTTGTAAAAGGAGAATTTGGCTGCACAGTTGTAAGTCTAGACTCTGGGCTGAGAACTCATCCTTGTTGAGAATGATTGTAGAGGATTTTCTGATGCCTATCCTCACTGCTTGTGGTCAGTGGGTCAGGCGGAGGTCTAGATCCAGGGGGTTTGACTTTAGTTTGTTGGGATTATGGAGTTGAAGCAGACTATCGGCAATAAATATTTTGCTACGTCGTGATTGAACCTCTCAGCTCTGGTCAGTCACTGGTCCAAAGAATCAGCCTGGACAGAGTTGGACAACACGATTGAATGTTTATTTCTTGATTAGTACGGATGTCAGAGGTTATGGGAAGAAGGCAGGAGATTGGGGTTAGGAGGGAGAGATAGATTAGCCATGATTGAATGGTGGAGTAGACTTGATGGGCCAAATGGCCTAATTTTACTCCTATCACTAATGCTCTTATGATATTGAACAGGGAAGAAGGCTAGAAAGGTCAAATGGCCTTCTCCTGCTCCCAGTTTGCTGTCTTTCCAGTGGAGAGGATGTAATTGTTAGTGTTTTATTGGCATCGACTTGGAGTATTGAAGTTGTGTAGCGATGAGGTGACGTGGACGGGTTCCCCCTCCGACATTGAACTGGCCGTGTTCTGTTTAAATGGAGGATCAGGTATGTGGTTTCCACCTTCGTCAGTGCTACTGAGCAACTCGTTGATGGGAGATGCACGTTTTCAATTGGAGTTTTCAATTGCTATGAGAATGCAAGGTGAATTGGACAGGTTGGGTGAGTGGGCAGATGCATGACAGGTGCAGTTTAATGGGGATAAATGTGAGGTTGTCAACTTTGGTAGCAAAAAGAGTAAGGCAGATTACTATCTAAATGATGTCCAGTTGGGAAAAGGGGAAGTTCAACGGGATCTGGGGGGACCTTGTTCATCAGTCAATGAAAGTAAGCAGGCAGGTACAGCAGGCAGTGAAGAAAGTGAATGGCATGTTGGCCTTTATAACCAGAGGAGTTGAGTATTGGAGAAAAGAGGTCCTTCTGCAGTTGTACAGGGCCCTAGTGAGACCACACCTGGAGAATTGTGTGCAGTTTTGGTCCCCTCATTTGAGGAAGGACATTCTTGCTATTGAGGGAGTGCAGCGTAGGTTTACAAGGTTAATTCCCAGGATGGCGGGACTGTCATATGCTGAGAGAATAGAGTGGCTGGGCTTGTATATTCTGGAGTTTAGAAGGATGAGAGGGAATCTTATTGAAACATATAAGAGTATTAAGGGTTTGGACACGCTAGATGCAGGAAACAGGTTCCCAATGTTGGGGGAGTCCAGAACCAGGGGCCACAGTTTAAGAGTAAAGGGTAAGCCATTTAGAACGGAGACGAGGCACACTTTTTCTCACAGAGAGTTGTGAGTCTGTGGATTTCTCTGCCTCCGAGGGCGGTGGAGGCCGGTTCTCTGGATACTTTCAAGAGAGAGCTAGATAGGGCTCTTAAAGATAGCGGAGTCAGGGGATATGGGGAAAAGGCAGGAATGGGGTACTGATTGGGGATGATCAGTCATGATCACATTGAATGGTGGTACTGGCTCAAAGGGCCGAATGGCCTATCCTGCACCTATTGTCTACTGAGTCTGTTGACAGGGGCATTCAGGCAGAAAAAGAACTTGTAATTAGAAACATACAAATTAGGTGCAGGAGTAGGCCATTCGGCCCTTCGAGCCCGCACCGCCATTCAATATGATCATGGCTGATCATCCAACTCAGTATCCCATACCTGTCTTCTCTCCATACCCTCTGATCCCCTTAGCCACAAGGGCCACATCTAACTCCCTCTTAAATATAGCCAATGAACTGGCCTCAACTGCCCTCTGTGGCAGAGAGTTCCAGAGACCCACCACTCTCTGGGTGAAAAAAGTCCTTCTCACCTCAGTCCTAAAGGATTTCCCCCTTATCCTTAAGCTGTGACCCCCTTGTCCTGGACCGCCCCAAAAGTGCTGCCTGCCAGGGATTGATTTTTAAAATCCAGTTTTTCATGATGTTGGCCAAGTTGGCAAACCCAACATTTATTATTCACCTCGAATACTTTCAGAAGTCTGGGAGCGCTCCAGCTTACACTGTGCAGAGAAGCCACTGCCTCACGGTTTGATCCTGACCTTGGGTGCTGCCTGTGTGAAGTTGGCACATTCTACCAGTGACCGTGTGGGTTTCCATTAGAACACAGAAAATACAGCACAGGAGCCGGCCCTTCGGCCCGTAATGTTTGTGCCGTGATGATAGGGCATCTTAAAGGCAGCACTTACTCAATATGATCCTGGTAGACAAAAATGCTGGAGAAACTCAGCGGGTGAGGCAGCATCTCAGATGGTGCCTCGCCCGCTGAGTTTCTCCAGCACTTTTGTCTACCTTCGATTTTTCCAGCATCTGCAGTTATTTCTTAAACAATATGATCCTGGAATCAGCTGTGGAATAGGGTGTTTGAGGCGAGAGTTTCAGGCGTTGAGTGAAGCCTACGTAAAGAGCAGAGAACAGCTCGGGTGGTTGAAGAGGAGATCACGAGCCTGGAGGTTGATTACGACTAAGATCAGGATTCAGCCCCTGAGCACAGTGAGCACAGCACAGAATGTTCTGGAGGAGCCACAGAGCCAATACAAATCCTATGAAGTTAATGGAAGGGAAGATTAAAATGTGCACGCATTGGGCCTGCAGCCTGCTCAGCCAGGAGTCGGGTGAAGCTGTTGAACAATCAAGCCTCCATCTGGTTCAAATCTGGTACAACATTACATTTGCCACTGGCTCCTCGCGGTTGGTGAACAGACGTAAAAGGCAACAGATGCTGGGAAAACAAAGTTTAAATAAAACGGGAACATTCTGGAAGCAATTAGCAGGTCAGGCAACATCTGTGGAGATGGGTCATTGATCTGAACCACGCTCTCTATTTCTCTCTCCAAAGATGCTGCCTGGCAGACACAGATTAACTGAGACCGGGTTCATCTGCTGCCAGGATGGTTTAGTGTTCTGTCATTCATTTACAACAGCTGAGATTAGTTATGGCTTCATCGTACTGCAGGCAGAACAAAGAAAGTGCTGGAGGAACTCAGCGGGTCAGGCAGCATCCGTGGGGGGAATTGCCTATGTTTTGGGTTGAAACCCTGCATCCGGAGTGAGAGGAGAGATTTGCCAGTGTTTATTGCTCCAGATTCCAGCACCTGCTGCGTCTTGTGTCTCCACACAACAGGGCGGGTGCGGTTAAGGGGCACTTCTCAGGAAAGTTACCCAGCAAATGTGGGCCACTGGTCCACATTTTGGACTGGCACGGTGGCGCAGCGGTAGAGTTCCTGCCTTTAAGGGCCTGTCCCACTTAGCGATTTTTTTCGGCGACTGCCAACGTCATTGACTGACGTATCAGGTCGCCAAAAGATTTTGAACATTTCAAAATCCAGCGGCGACAAAATAAATGTTGCGACACTTGAGACACCGCGCGTCAATAAGTCGTCACGCCGTGTCACCGCCGCGACTTTTTCAGTGACCTGATATACGTCAGTCAATGATGCCGACAGTCGCCGAAATAAATCGCCAAGTGGGACAGGCCCTTTACAGCACCGGTGACATGGGTTTGATCCTGAATACGGCTGACGTCTGTACGAAGTTTGTACGTTCTCCCCGTGAGTGCTCTGGTTTCCTCCCACACTCCAAAGATATACGGGTTTGTAGCCTTTGGTAAAAATTGTAAATTGTACCTAATGTGTAGAATAGTGCTAATTTCCGGGTGATCGCTGGTCGGCATGGACACGGTGGGCTGTAGGGCTTGTTTCTACACTGTATCTCTAAACTACAGAAGGCAAGTTGGTCAAGGTGATAGTTGGGAGGTTGTGGCAAGGTGAAGCTGGGTGTGCTCAACATCAGTTGGCAAAGGACACAGGTGCCAGGGCACTGCCCTCACATAGAGGGGAAGTGCCCAGGGTGGGACAAGACCCCGGGGACAATGGTGCGGACACAGGATGGGCAGCATCGCCACTCACTCCTGGGGACGGGTTTGATCACACTCCTGGGCCAGGCCCAGGTCGGGACTTCCAGACTCTCTGTGACGCTGTTGGGACCAACAGATGAACCTTCCCCCGACCACCTCCCTCATAAAGCAACCATCTCCACAGTGAAACACTGCAGACAAAGCACGTAACCCACTGACTGGCCAAATGGAAAGATTTAGCAAGAACAAATTAAAAATAGTTTCTCACAGCACAGAACAACAATGAACAGGCACATTAGAATGTGTTGAAAACAGTTTGAGTCTGTTCCACTGTCAGAAATGTTCAACCTTCTGCTGGTTTATATTAGCTGCTGGGCATTTGTCTACTCAATCAATCTTCCTCAGCTGCTAATATTTCACTGCATCTCCTGCTTTCCTTTCAACCATGCATTATTCAGTAGGAATCTCTGTGCTGTTGCAATAATTTGGCAAGTGCATTGGTTGTCACACATGGAGTTGTGGACTGTATTTCACAGTCCAATATAAAGTGAAAAGGCTTCACTGGTATCGCTGGTAATAAAGTGTAATGTCTTGCTTTGACCTGAGCCACTGCTCCTCGCCTGGGTAAGTCTCAGACATTGCAGAATTAGCTGCAAGATTAAAGTGGCATAGGTGACGTGCTTGAAGAACTGTCCGTCCCCAGGGATGTGTTGAGATTGTATTTCTGCCAGTAATCTTTACACTGCAAAAGTATTGAAGTCCAGTCTCTGATTCACCGTGTCGTTCAGCTGTTGACAACCCGAGCAAAACTACTGCTCGTGTACAATTCTACGTTCACCCTCGATGTCCCGGTTGCCAGTGGATTATGACACACTCTCATCTTAGCCATTCCTCTCATTTCACCTCCAATGCCTTATTCCGAGGGCACAATTGAAGCCGAGTATCCTTATCTCAGAAAAGATGTAAAAAGCTGGAGTAACTCAGCGGGTCAGACAGCATGTCTCACACTGGTCTCGGAGTAAGCATCATGTGTAGAGAGTTTGGAGCAATCAGGTTGGTGTTCTATGGAGTGAAGAATGAGTGTGGATGTTATTGAAACATAAAGTTCTGACAGTTGGATAGAGGTAGGATGTTCTCTGTAGCAAGAGGTGGAGAGTATCTAGAAGCAGGAGACTGGCTCAGAATATGGGGCAAAGTATTTAGAAATGGGCGAGGAGAAATAGCTTCAGTCAGAAGATGGTGAATCAACATATTTATGGGGGAGAACAGGAATATAGTTTGGAGAGAGAGGATAGGCTTTGCTCGTATTGAATGGGATGGCAGACTGGAAGGGCTGAATGGCCTACTCGTGGCTTTTTTCTGTGCCTGACCATCAATGATGAAATGGGTCACGGACAATGTTGTCTGCTGCGGTGTGCTGACCTACAACAGTGGGTTGGTTGCACACGGGACACCTCGCTTCAAACGTGGACATGAGAGGAAAGCTGAGAAGTCACTGCCTTAACTTCAAAGACCGTTGTTTAGTTTGAAGTCAGTGGGAATCGAGGGGAAACACTCTGTGGCAAGTCATAGAAACATAGAAAATAGGTGCAGGATTGGGCCATTCGGCCCTTCGAGCCTGCACTGCCATTCAATATGATCATGGCTGATCATATTCAATGGCAGTTCAACTCGGTATCCCGTACCTGCCTTCTCTCCATACCCCCTGATCCCTCTAGCCACAAGGGCCACATCTAACTCCCTCTTAAATACAGCCAATGAACTGGCCTCAGCTACCTTCTGTGGCAGAGAATTCCACAGATTCACCACTCTCTGTGTGAAAAATGTTTTTCTCATCTCGGTCCTAAAAGACTTCCCCCTTATCCTTAAACTGTGATTCCTTGTTCTGGACTTCCCCTAACATCGGGAACAATCTTCCTGCATCTATCCTGTCCAACCCCTTAAGAATTTTGTAAGTTTCTAAATGATACACAGCACAAAGAAATGTGTTTGTGGCTGTACCTCAGCGCCTGGTCATCAGTGGGTGAGTTGCCAGGGCAGGTCCTGCCATGTTCAATGTGTCTACAATAACCTGCCCTCCAACCAGCCAGGAGTTGCATATTTTCCTAACAGTTGAGCTGATACAATTCTGTTTACAACTCGGATAATAAAAAGCCCTGGTCAATATTGAAGCTTGGTACAGTATCAGATAACAATATTCACGTCATTGCAGTGCTCAAAAATATATAATTTTACAATGAGGTATTCTCAGCAGGAGAACCATGTCATGTCATCAATACCCCGCAATAGAGCAGCAATTGTGATCATTGGCGCCCTTTCATTGTTCATATCACGTTTACCTGCTCAACACAAGTTCTCCTTTGTACAGCTGAGTACAAATCACTGACAAAAGATTGTAATTTAGATTTTATCTGAAATGTATTTCTAGTGGGGCCCATGGGTGTGTGGAAGACTGTGCAGTTCATGCATTAAATGATTCTTAATGCACTGCGATCAATACCAAACAATCAGTTTGCAGACTCTCAAAATCTGATGTCCAAATTGTGGATAGCTCTGTTTTCCCTGTTCAATTACATTGTTGTCGGTGGAGGAACTAATTCTGGCTCTGGGACAGAGTCAGCCTCTGCCTTTGGTGTCTTTCAATTCTGTTTGAGACTGATGTGATGAAACAAAGTGATGCGATGGTGGGAGAGTGGTTCGCTCAGTCTCAGTCCTATCCCTAACAGGAAGAATCTCACAGCAACAGCAAAGGCAAAATAATTGGCAAAATAAAAGCAAAGGGATGATTAGGGACATGAGAGGAAATAGATGTAGACATGAAGATTTGCAAACTGACAAGGCAGGGACTGGAGCAGAGACAAACTGGCAAACCTTTTCAAACCTTGTACAAAGATGTCTTTCTCTGCTGTAAGGTTCTATAATCCTGCAATAATTGGCAACGTAATTTAGAACTAAATGTGACCTTGATATAAAATAGCTAAGCCCTTTCGAGCCAGAGTTTTACTCTACAGCTGAATATGTCAGTGTTAATCTGGAAGTACTAATGCAAACACGAAAGCAAAAATATTACAGATGCTGAATGAAAATAGGAAATGCTGGCAATACCGTGCAGTCAAGTAGAGTTAAGGAGAGGGAAGCTGATCAGGGACTGGCTTAGGATCCAGGACCTGGTGAAAGTTGCAGATTAAGCAAACTCTGTGTTTGCGAGGAAGTGGGAAATGGCAAGGATAGAAAGAAGAGATTGGATTGAAGGCAGGAGAGATGATGGCAATACAGGATGAGAACAGGACAAGTTGAAAGACAAAGAAAAGTACAGAGGATGTGAAAGTGGAAGAAGTCAAATTATTGACAAAAATTAGTAACATAAATTGCTGCAATGCAGGTTGGAATTAAACAGTTGTGAATGCAGATGTTGAAAATGCTGAATCCAAAATTACTGAACTCAATACGGAGTAAAGGAAAGATGCATAGAAGGTGGACACAAAAAGCTGGAGTAACTCAGTGGGACAGGCAGCAACTCTGGAAAGAAGGAATTGGTGATGTTGTGGGCTGAGACCCTTCGTCAGACTGGTTAGGCATAAGGGAAACGAGAGATATAGACAGTGATGTGGAGAGAGTCTATCTTTGGTTTAAACCAGCATCTGCAGTTCCTTCTTACACAAAGATACATAGAAGATTTATGAGGTTGTGCAGACAAGGACTTTATTCCTTGGAGCACAGGAAACTGAGTGGTATAAAATCATGAGGGGAATACAGACTCTCTTACCCAGGGTCGGGGAATCAAGTACAAGAGGACATGGATTTAAATGTGATGTGAAAGATACAATGGGGGGGGGGGGAAATACATAAAATGCTGGAATAACTCAGTGGGTCAGGTAGCATCTTTGGAGAATGTGGATAGGTAGGACATAATTCTGGGTTGCGATCCTTTTTCAGACTGATTGTGGGGTTGAGAGCTGGAAGAGAGGGAGGGGCTGAACAAAGTCTGATATGTGGGTGCAGGCCAGGAGGATGTTTGATTGGCAGATGGTTGGACAAAGGCCAGAGATGAAAAGAAACCATGGGAGATAGGTGGAAGGGTCAGGATGGAAAATGTGCCTGTGGGAATTATACTCTAGGAGTGACGTCATTGTGGTTGTGTGGA
This sequence comes from Raja brachyura, assembly GCA_963514005.1. The sequence goes on along the minus strand of OY740808.1, from coordinate 2,217,497 downwards.
AGGTAAAGAGAGGAAAACCAGGCGGGGTCGACAGGTTTGTGGAAGAAGAGTGAAGCAGAAAGGGAATATTTGAGGAAGAAAAACATACGAGAAACATATTGAATATTTGAGAACACAAATACTTTTCTTAAAGGTTTTGCTCATCCTGTTGCACCAGTCAGCTGGAAATAAATTTAATATGGTTCCGAGCTGAATAGAAATGGACCTTTAGGAAAGTCTTGGCTGTTCGGTAACCTGCCACACATTATTGGAAAGATTATTTAAAAAGTAAAACTGAACAGAAAGGTAATGGGAAGTGTGTGTCAAAAAATGTTGGAAACAGGAGTGCTGGCCTCTCATGTTGCTTCTTGCAGCTTTCCATCTTTGTTCCCAAGTCCAGCATCTGAAGTGTCTTCTGGCTTTCAAATATTTGTTGTCAGTTCCAAAAGTTAATAATTCCAGACAGAATGGGGAGATTCATGAGCTTTTGCTGTGCAGGGCAAAGAAAACCAAGGATCTTTGAGGATAACTAGTCCCATTTGTCCAAGCCTGGCCCATATCCTCCAAACCTTTTGTACGTTTTTAATGTCATGTCGTTCACATCTCTACCACTTCTTCTGGCAGCTCATTCCATATGCACACCATCCTCTATGTGAAAAAGCTGCCCCTTCGAACCCTTTAATTTTTTTTCTGATCTCACCTTAAAACTTTGCCCTCTGGACTCCCGCACCCTGTGTGGTAAAGTCTGTGGTGATGCACCTCATGATTTTATATCTCACTATACACCTCAATCTCCTCTGCTTCAGGGGTAAAAAGCTCTAGTTAAAAACCCCCGATTTAAACCTTCCAGACCTGGTAACATTCTTAAATCTTTATTTTGCACACTTTTCAGTCTAATTACAACAGAATACTAAAGAGTTTGGTTGGATAGTTTTTATTGATTATTCAGCAACAAGAGAACATAAACTTCAGAGCATAAATACAAAAAATTGCAGAACCTTTTCTTGTTCCTCCAGTGAGATTTTTAATTTCCATCTTGCAGAGTTTTATACTTTATAGCAAAATTATTTAAGGCCTTCAGATACATGTAATCATTTGAATGTAATGTTTGATTCATCAAAGGAAAGCTGACATTTTGGGCAGATTGTGCCGTCGGTGTGTTGATGGTTTTTGGGAATTTCCTTCCAGTTCTAGTTTGCACATCAGTGCAATCTGAACGCACATGTCTGTCTGTACATTGGAGTGCAGAAATTTGGACTGCCAACACTATCAGATGCATCTGATCTCTCACTCTCTTCCTCAGCATGCTATCAATTGTTTTAGGAGTATTTTGAGCTATGAGCATATCCTTCACTTCTGGCCCCTCAGCCTAACTGTGACCATTGTTGTTGCACAGCCCATTGTTGAATGATGTCTCTGTGCTTCCTTAACAGTTTAGGTGAGTTCTTACTCTTTCCTTAAGTCATTTCTCTCTTCTTCCCTCTCCCGCCGGGCAGATAATATAAAAGCTTGAAAGAACGTACCACCAGATCTGGGAGCAGCTTCTTCCCCTCTGATCAGACCACTGAACAGTCCTCACATAGGTTAGGGTGCAGTTCCGATCTTCCAACCTACCTCATTGTGGGCGCTGGACTTCTCTGTCACTTCTGTCAAACTATGTCCTGCATTCTGATATTTTTCTCTTTGCTCTACCTGTTGTATTTGTGTATAGCATGATCAGATGTAATGGAACAGCATGCAAAAAAAAAGCTTTCAACTGTACCTTGGTACATGTAACAATAATAAACCAATAATGTTCCTGTAAAGCTGCAGCAAGTAAGAATGTCATTGTTCGCTCCCAGTGCATATTGCAGTTCAACATTGTGACTCGCTTGGTCTTGAATTGCACAAATAGAAATGTAGATGCATCCGATGGATAACGCAGAGATCGGGCTGCAAAGTGTCAAGATTGAAAACTAAATATGAAAGGTTGCTTAACTTTTGGAAGAGGTGGGGTTGCACTGCTTTGAAAGGATGGGTTAAAGGCAGTAGAGAGATAGGACTTTAGCTGTAAAATCAATGTGTTTGTGTGTGTGTGTGTGTCTAAGAAAAAGTGGCAAATAAACATTCTAGTGAGTTGTAGATAGGTTCCTAATAGTATTGGGAAAGTACGGCATGTGTAAATCAGGAATTTAGAGGTGCATGTGATCAGAGTAATATATTAATCATGGAGTTAATGCATATACAGAAAGGTCAGACCAACTAAATGGTAATAAAGGGGAAAATGAATTCCTGGAGTGTATAAGATCTGTTTAAAAAAAAACAATATGTTGATAGGATGGGCTATTTTAGATCTAATATTATGCAAGGAGAAAGGGTAAATAAAATCATCTGGCAGCTTTAAGAGTGTGATCATATATAATATAAAGATTTAAATGGTTTAGTTCAAACTGAAACTAAGGTCTTAAATATCAACAAACCAAACTTCCAAAGCATTAGGTGACGGGTACAATGAGAGGCTCAGAAACTAAATGATGTTTAATGACATGAAACCATAATTGGCCAACTTTAAAAAATGCATGGATTTGCAGGTAAATCCATTTAGGGAAAATAAGTAAGGAAAATAGTTTGTCCTTGACTAACAAGAAACGTTGGAGATGGTATCAGATCAAAGGAAAGGCTTCCAACATGAGAAGTGGTAGTAAGCCTAAGGATTGGAAACACTTAGGAATCCTGTAGAGAAAAATCAAGATATTGATAAGGAGAGTACCTCATAAGTTTAAGATCCACTACATATATGCATAAGGAAAAGATTAATTAATGTACATCCCTTATGGACCCTGAACTTGACACGCAAAATGAAATATAACGAAGGCACAGAAAATCTTCCAGAAATAATGAACAAAATAATTAAAAACATTTTTTTTACAACCTACATTCTAGGATTTAGCAGGAGGCATTTGTGGAGATGGTGAAGGCTGTGTTTGCCTTCTTCCAAAATACTTTGTTCCCTTGCAATCTATAGGAGCCATTCCAGAATACAAAGTCATTTAACAATTTAAGGAGAGATGGAGGGAAAGTAGGGAACTATAGACCAATTTGCTTGTTATCAAAGAAGCTGGAATCTAATTATGGAAGTCATAAGGCTCTTGCAAAATAACCTGATATAGAGCCTTCGACCTAAAACCTTTGTGCCGTGTCTCACCCCAGATGCCGCCCAACTTACTGTTTCCATAATTATATATTTTAATTACAGAATCCAGCATCTGCAATTTTATTGATCTTCAATTCGAAAATAGTGAAGGGATTGGGCAGAATCAACATGGACAAGGACAAAATTATTTTGACATATCTATTAGAATTTATTGAAATTGTAGAATAGATGAAGGTGAGCAAGTCGATATGATGGAGTTGGAGTCCTTGGCTAAAGTGTCACAAACAATTATTCAACAAATCTGGAACATATGGTACTGGGAGCAATGTATGGGTTGAGATTGGTTAATGAATAGAGAGTAGCAGGAACAGACATGTTGTTTATTGAAGGGTCTCGACCCAAAATGTCGCCTATCTCCTTCGCTCCTTAGATGCTGCTGCACCCGCTGAGTTTCTCCAGCTTTTTGTGTAACCCATGTTGTTTATTGATTGGGAGATTATGGATGTGGAGCTACCACTACTTTCCATGCAATGACACTAGTTGTTCACAATTTGTATCAATGATTTGGAATAATGGAGCGAGTCCAACATATCCAGTTTGCTGATGATAAAAAGCGAGGTGGTTCTGTAGACTGTGAGAAAGAGATGTTTCAGTGGCATATAGAAAGGTTAAGGCAAGGACATGTCCCATGGAATATAATATAGAAAAATCTGAAGTTATCCATATCAGTAGAAAATATAGAAAAGTGGAATATTTTTTAAATGGTGAAATACATGGGTCTTTTTGCAAGGGGATTTAAATACAAAAGCAGAGGTACCTGGCTTTAATTATTACTGTGGCCTTACAATACCGCATCTGGTAGATTGATTTATATTAATTTTTTCATGATTTGGCATGGCCCAGTATCTGTTGCCCATCCTTAGTTGTCCCTGAACAGATGTGCTGTCCCTACATGTAACAGATTTATACTTGAAAGAGGGAGCACAATGAAAGTTCATGCAACGCATTTCTGAGATGTCAGATTTGTCATATGAGGAGATTAGGAGACTTGTCCTGTACTCTTGCATTTGAAAACAGTGATCTTATTGAAGCATTCAAATAAAATAAGGCCTGAAAGGTAGATGCAGTGTTGTTATTTCCCTGGCTGAGGTGTCCAAATCCAGCATCACGATTCAGTGACATACAAGTTGCTCTTTCAGAAATTAGATTTTTTTTTAAATTCCGAAGGGTGGTGAAATACAAAATTCTCTATATTGGACAGCGGTGGCAGCTCAGCTGCTGAAGATGTTTAAAGCTCAAAAGGCTTATAATGTATTCAGGAAACAAATGATTATAGGGTCAGAGTAGGTATGTGGTACATAAGTGACCTGGTGGGACCTCACCAAATAGAGCAGGGCCAAAGTTTAAAGGAGATGTGCAGGGCAAGAACATAAGAGTCGTGGGTGCTTGGAACGAGCTACTATGTAGGGGTGTAGTGGAGGCAGATACAATCGTGGGATTTAAGAGATTCTTGGATAGGTACACGGATATGCAAGGAATGGAGTATGGATCACGTATGTGTAGGCAGGTAAGAATAGGCCTTGGCATAATATTCGGCATAAACACCGTGGGCTGAAGGGCCTGTACCTGTGCTGTATTGTTCTGTCTACTCTTGTTTCTATTTATTATTCTTATAAACATTGGAAGTAATGGGTTTGAATAAATATCAATACATTAAAACTTAATATTTTTTCCAATGGTTTCTAAATATCTGATCATTTGGAAACAAGAAAAAGCCTTTTGTCAGCAATTGGTGTCGGGTTGTCCAGGGGTCCATGGGTGGGGCCTCTTCTGAGGCTCACCCTGCACTCCGTCTGAAAACGTACGGGATGTTGGATGCAAAGACAGCAGAGGAGTGGGTTACTGCAATGGTGTCAAGCCTTAAACTGAACAGGTCAACAGTAACTTATTGAAAACAGGATTCTTGGATTCAACATAATCTTGGGAAATCTTTCTCTAATCTTTTGCATTTAAATATTGTGAAAATCTCATATACATAAAGACATTCTCAGAAACAGTTAAGTTTCGCAATTCTGTAAACTTGTAAGATGCACTTAATTTATTCACTTCTGTGCAATCCGTACAGGAAACGGCAAACAACCACCATTTCCCCACTGCACGGAGTGAATTTAGGGAAGATGATAAATCAAATTTAGCTTGATTTCATCACCCACAATTGCATTGGTATTGTAATTTATAACCTTGTAAGAGAAAGAGGATGTTATTTGGCTCATTGTGCAACAGCACAGCTTCAACTGGAGCCATTTACTAGAATAACATTTTTCTTTTCTCATTCCTCTTTCATGCACTTAAACAGCTCTGCTAAATTACAGCGAATCTGTCTCAACAGCATTTCCAAATAATTCTATGATGTAATAACCTATCATGTTAAAATGTGTACAGTGTAACTCAGTTTATTAATAATTTAAAATTTGTCTTTTAGGTTCATGTTTCTGGGTAAAACCTATTGAATCCCTGATTGTATTAAATGACTAAAATAGCAGATCATGCAAAGTATACATCCCACTCCAAACCTCTAGAGGTCCAACTAATATCCCTCTTCCCTTCCTTTGGATGAGTGCATTTCCTTGCAAGGAATGTTCACAGCCATTACACCCAGGTTGGCAGGATTGTTGGAGCATTGGTGATAATAGTGTATCTAATTACAATGGTGACCTAGTATATAAAAATAACTAAATTATTGCTTAAAATATCTTTTCTTTCCCTTGCTAATGTAAAATTTTAATGGATTATGTGACATTTAGAAATCAACTTGATCCAACAATTGACGGAAATACTTGCACCTGAAAACAGGCCAGACCTGACTGCAGTATTGTGTGGGGGGGGGGGGGAAGAGGGGGAATCGCAGTTTGGCTGAACAGTGGGCACTGTTCTTACATGAATGGTTGGGCATCGCAGGCAAAGCCAGATACTGCCTTCTTTTGCTCAAACGTGGACTTTGAACAGAAATTCATGTTATCAAGAGTGGAAGACACAGCAGATCTTTTCCTCTCTAACGTAGATGCTCTGGCCACTTTCATCCTCCCTTGTTTTTCTTCGAATGATACAAGCAGCAGAATTTATTTTCCAAAAATGAACAAGCAGTGAGCAACTACGTTACCGTGAGTTGGGCAGACTGACCGATTTGGACATGGATGAAACATTCATCAATGGGGAGCAGGAGGAAGAGCCTTTCCATCATTCAGCAAAATCATGCTGATTCTGCAGCTCAGATCCACATTCCGGAACAAATCCTGATCCCTCATTTCACTTGCATTCCATAAACTCATTGATTTTAGTCTTGGATTTATTTGTCTATGTCATTTGGGTACCATCTCACAACCTCTGTGGATGATATATCTCACCTCTCTCCCCACAGGAAAGTGCCTATTCCTGACAACAAACCTTATTCATGACTCTACAACTGGAGGAAACAAATATGTGCTTGTTGGAACAGAGTGGAGCAACGATATACCTTGGTAGCTAAGCATAAAAATGAATGTCTGTGAATGCTGAACGGGAATAAAGAATGTGTGTGTGCGGCATTTGTCACAAATTTATAAGATAGTGTGTAGAATGAAAATGGAAATGTCAAAAATTGCATTGAAAGAACTACTGTGAGATTTACAATGTTTCACAGTATGTGAAATGGGAAGATGGTCTCCAAACACAACACTTACATATTTCATATAAACAATATTCTGCGAAACAAGAACCAACATTATTGATGAGATTTTCTTCCCCCTGAAGCACCAGTATTGGAACTGTCAGCCGTATGTTTGTTAAAGGCAGATAGGTTCACTGCAGGAAACATCAACCAATTTTGCATGGCTCTCACGTGGTACTCTTTAGTTCAGTGAAGTATGATCTCTGACACAACAAACAAACAACCATTTTGTCCAAAATCAATGCTGTATTTTTCTCATTGATCTACAGGAATCAAGTCTGTTTAAAATACAGAAACCAAAGTACAGAGCAGAAAGGAGGAAATGGCAGCTGATGTATGAACTACAAGTAAAAGCCCAGATATATAAACACAGATGCTGCTTTTTTTGTCCAGCAAGTAAAACATGGCAAAATTTACATATGACCAAGAAATAAAGAGCCATGCAGCGTAGTTCAGCCAGAACCACACTGCAAGAACCATCTGTTTAAGGACTTCATTTGCTAACAGTATTTTATCAGAAATGGTACTGTGAGATTTTTGATTCCTAAAATACTACTTTGTCTTGTATACAGATTCCATAAAAACACTGCACAATTACACAAGGTCCACACTGAATGTCCTTGCCAGTCACTAAGAATTTCTGCCCAATACAAGGTCTGTCATTATTGTCTGTGTTGTGGATTGAGAAATGAAGTCTCTCTCTGAACTGGGTGCCTTATTGGTCCAATAATTTTCTTCTCCCCCTCCCCCCCACAAATCCCTTTCGCAAATGGTTTTGTGTCTCTTAATGGAGTGGTAATTTGCCCCTCCCCTGCTCCCAACCATTGCCGGTGGGAGTGTTCCCTAACCATGTGTCGGCGTTAGTTTGGATGTGCAGCCTTTGTGAAAGACCTGCCTGCGGTTCTTGCATAGTTGAATTGAATATGCTTTTCTGAAACTGAACGTTAAGCACACTTCCACGTGACACTTATAGGAATAATTTTGTGATATAAATATCCAGTGAGCTTTTCTGGTTTCAGAAACCCTTTATAAAGGCTACCTAAGTAAAGAATTTAATTAGCATGTTCTGAGTATCAACAGAGTATTTACATTTGTACAGGAACCACATGGACCTCTTCTGCATATCTTGTAATTGTTAATAAGGCAAAACAAATTCAGATTTGTACATTTCTCAGAGTACACAGACATTTCTGGGAACCAAAGAAAGGAAAGTCATTTTTTGGCCTCAATATGGAACCTCACAGTGGATTCAATGTAAATAGGTATCTTGACAAATTATACCATAGCAACCCTGGGTATTATTAAAATAGTTTGAGGCCTTAACGGCTGGAAACTGAACACTAAAACTTAAAGCAAACAAATAAAAATGAAACAATAAAATTACAAATCCATACAAATTAGATTTCAAATATTGGAAAAATGTACAAACATGATTTCAGAATTCTCTGCACAAAGAAATCTAGAGATCTATAATTGATAATATATTAATTCCAATTATAAGCAATCTTCTGGTATCAAAGTTCAGACTTTTTAACCCTCCCAACTGTGCTTCAATTCTATAAATTTACAGCTATCTCTTGTTGCAGTGCATTGTTTGAATTAAAGGATCTCATACACAGGACAGTTCCCCCACATTTAAGAACTACCGTGCCTCAACTTCTTTGGGATTACGAGAAGGGGAGTAGTCCCGAGATTCTGAGTTAGTGAGTGGAGTAGTCCTTCGTGGAGACACAGACCGCGCGCTGCCTGCTGGTACGAGAGGAGGTGGAGCACTCAGTGCTGCAGTTGGTGGGGTCCTGTTCAAAATCCCATTGTGATTGGCAGTGGATGGACTTAGCCTCGGGTAGTGCATTCCGCTTAAATGAGGCATAAAGGGTGGCACATGTGCCAAGTGACTGTCCATGGCTGATGTATGCAAGGCATGCAACCGGGCACGATCAAACTCTTCCCGTAGGTGCAAGCGTTCTCTTTCATCGGCATGTCGAATGCGCTCCTGCTCACGCCTGACTTCCAGAACGTGCTCGTGGTTATAGTCGTGAGGCTCCCGATCTCTGTATGACCGGTCATGTTCGTAGAAACCGGCTGCTGTTGGGAACCTGTGCATGGGATCTGTGCGTAATGGGAACTCCATCCTCCGGTGCAAGTCAAAGCTCCGGTATGCGTCTCGCAAAGGATCTCGGACAGGATCCCATGAGAATCCAGGGTGGGGCAGACGTTCTCTTCCCGCCAGCGGGTTCATGCCAATGAAGGGCGTCACCATCCGAGCACGGTCAAGCACATTCATGTTGTTCATCTGATGGATGCTGCTCATTGTAATGGGCATGGGGCCCACAGAATGGCCAAGTGGAAGTCCATGTAGGGATGCATGATGAGGAGGCTCACTGCTCCTGGGATGCTGTGATGAGTCCGAGCTTATCACCATCACCTCATTATCCTCTTTTCGTTCTTCTTTTATCTTGACATCATTCTTTATTTTCTGATGGTCACAGGAGGATTCAGCTTTCCTTTCACTATCTTTGCTAACTGAATTGCTGAGCTTCATGCTTTCACTCAGCAAAGTTCTGTTGTATGGAGAAGCGGCTCTCACAACAGGCTTTGCGTTGTCTTCTGCTAGCCTTCTCTCATGGATCTGACTTTCCTTTATCGGTGAGCGATTCTCCTTGATTTTATGCTCGATGCCGGGTAACTCCCTCAGCGAGTCCGAGTGCTCTCTCTCTAGCTCCTTTGATCTATCTCGCTCAATGGTGCTATGATGCCTCGTTGGATCATTCAAGCTTCGGCTATTGCTGTGGATGAGGTTGTTGATTTGGTAGTTGACTGGGGCAGATGCTGGCGATGATCTGTTGGAGTGCCTGTTTTTCTCCACTCCATCTCTGGAAAAATATATATCAATTATTTCAAAACAAGTCATGTTGTTTTAAAATGAAGTAATCTGGCTAACCAGCCAAAAACTAATGAAACTAAGAATTTGGGGAGATTACAAGTTTTCAGGCAATTACTTTATAAAGTTCGTCATAAGTGCAGAATTAGACCATCAAGTATTCTAAATATCTAGTAAACCCGGTATGTTAATCAGAAATATTGCGTTCATTGGAATATTAATCCGACCTTTGTCTTTACAAATACAGATCAATGGCTGCAAATACCCAACATTGACTTGTCATCCCACAATTATGCAAAAGTGTTCAAATTTACAAATAACCAAACTTTTACTTATATTTCTGATAAAGTGCAATATAGTTAAAGAAACAATAGGATAGGAAAGGCGATTAGAATACTTTCAGCAACAATCTGAAGAGTTAACTGTATACTTAGAAAGGAAGAATTTGTAGGGCAGATGAATTGAAGCTATCTGAAAGAGCTGGTAGAGGCATGATGGGTTGAATGGCCATTGATGTGGCAAATTCTAACAAAATATCTCTTGGAATTGAGATTCCCAAAGGCTTTTGCTTCTCGTGTGGCTTGGTCATACAATGCACTTTTAAATTTTATTTCTTTCAAGACTTGGATTGCCTAACTTTCATTTTTTTTAAAAAGGCAATTATTTCCATATCGTATATCCATTAACAATAAATCATCAGGCCTGATATAATCCTGTTTGGGATTTTGCCTTGTAGAACAGATCTGGTAGAGGCAGGATCATGGAGAGAATCTTGAACATGGACATCTGGCCATTACTGACTGCTGGCAGCCTCAAACTGCTGGAAATTCCAACTCATGGCTGCTTGGTTTACACAGCACTAAGAAACAATTACTCTATCCATTTACTTTTGCAAAAGAAAATTACATCCAGATCTAAAACATTCTTGTTCCCCACATACCACTATGATTGCAGAATAATAATCCCATGCTCCGTTATATCACTGGCCATTGAACAAGACGGCTCAGCTACTTAAATAGGTTGGGAACTCATGCTGGCAACAGACTGGTGGAACTGGCAAATAAACTCATGAGTGCACGACTGTCTTGGTGACTGTCTTGCCCTATATGGGTCAGTCCTAAATACCTGAGCATGTTGGACTGGTTTCTCTTTGCATTCTATGTTGAACTAGGTTATCACCAGAGTGATTATAACTGGCTTTAAAGTTTGAGTTTCTAACATTTAAGGCTGGCTGATTACTGCTGAAAAACCTGTAATAAGTGCAGTGTGAACACTGCCCAGGGATTGGATTCAGCTCGATTGTGAGGACTTCCATGGTTAAAGTTTCTTCAAGTTCCCAAATACAGCAACATTAAAGACACTTGGGCACCTGATCTCTACAAAACCATTAAAAAACTCGAATCTGAGTGAAAAAAAAACATGCACAGGGTCTAGAGCAGAGTGATGGAAACCAAGGATTCTAAACTGAAAACAAGTTATGAAAACTTTGATTAAAACGCAAGAGAACCAGCACCTTTCTTTCTCTCTGTCATTTTTAAGTGATGATTCTCTTTTCTCCAAATCGCGATCTCTGTCGTGATTAGTTACTGAGGAGCTCCGCTCTGAATCCCCTGGCTTTGGCCATTGAGGAGGTGTTGGAAATGAAGGTGGCGTTCGATGGAGGCGATTCCATGGCTCGTGAGCATTGTTGAGGCTCTGTATCCCTGGACCTTCCTTGTGACCAAACATGCTGTTGGAAGCTGAGAAATGGGAACATGGAAGACATTATAATGACCAAAATGGATCCTTTAAAAATCACAAATAGCACATAAAAATCTTAAATTATAAAAATGAAAACACTCATTTGAGAGCAGAGTTGGAACCCCCATCGCCACAACCAGTCTTCATATTATTGGCAAGTACTTGACTGGTAATGGCGTTACACACTCAGACACCCAATGAAGGGTGTGATTTCCAGCCCTAACAGCAAAGATACCACTTCACAACAACAGAGACCACAAACCGACACCTGAAAGCCTGTACTCCTGCACTCTGAAAGGCTGAGTTACACCCATTCCCTGAGATAATCAGGTACGAACACTGTCTGCCTGCTGTCACATTCATGGGAGGCTTGTCTCTGTTCCAGGCTCCGGGGACAGTTATCAGATTTCAAGGGCAAGTTTAACAATCTTCTCATTTGAAAATAAACTGGCAAGTCTCAGCCAAGTCATTCAGTTGACTGCAGTCCATTAAAATACTTAAATTTTGCATGAAAGAAATATGCTGGCAAGCAGCCAAAGCAAACAACTGTGCTACTGCCTAAATAAATACATTATCTTAAGCAACTGTTTTGACAACACAAAGAATAATGGTACTTCAAATGTACAATACAAACAATTACTAACCAAGTGCTGGATTGCCTAATCCTCCAAAGGCACTGGTGCTGAGGTTTCCAAGGCCGCCGTAGGTATTTGATCTATTGAATGGATCTAAAAAACATTGATTAACAGGCGTTCAGCCACATCTAGAAAAGCCCATCTCTGACATCTGCAAGAAACAATTTATCGACAAAGTCCAAGGAGGATTTATCCAGCTGTTCCACATTTATCCACATTTTTCTTGATGAAATTTGCCCAATTTTATTCCATAAACAAACACAATCTGACTCCTCATACCCAAAACTACAAAATCAGTTGCCACATCACCTGCCCTCTATGATTGCAATCAGTGCAAAGTCAGTATTTATATCACACTTAAAGAATGATGTTCAAAGATCAGGCAACTGTTTATTTTGGTGTACACCTATTGTTTCCACTGGTGCAGGAATCCACTGAAATATTTTGTCAGGACTTAAGGAATAAACCCATTCCTTCCTTGATATGCAAGTAAAATGTAACTAAACATTCAAATTATGCTGCCAGAAACCACAAAAAATAAACTGTCTCTATAGTTCTTCGTCTACATTATTTAGTAATTTGTTCAAATGCAGCTACAGTACTATCTAGACTTTGCTGTTAACCTTGTTTTTAGATCCTCAAGCACAATTGTAAATTTTCACCATGAAAATCTTCATTAAAGAATTGAGCTTAGTTAGATTTTGCACAAATTCTCTCTCTTGAGTTTCTTATTTTACAAGATTAGAAAAAGCTGTTATGTTAATTCCAGCAGCTCGACACATACATCTGAAAGATAGTTTTAACTGCTGGTGGATGGGTGGCATTGTGCAGCCCTTTGCATGCACTGCACATCCATGTTGCTGCAAAAAAAAAAACAAGAAACAGCTGACGATGGAGGGTGCAGGAATCCACAGAAATATTTTGTTAAGACAAGGAAAAGCGAGTTCGATATTTCAACTGCGCATGCCTAGGCCATAGGTAACTCGGGAAAAACATTCTCGCCAGCTGTGTGTGTACGGACATGTGTATTCATTTCAATGAGATTCATAAATAAATGTATCCGTCAAATATGTCAGCAGTAGGCTACTGCGTACTGCAGGCTGCACAAATCCACAATTGTATCTATTTAAACTATTGACGCAATATAACACCAGCCTTGAAAAGGCAAGAACACCTGGACTGAACCTGTCAATTATCAAATCCCTGGCATTGGCCTGAATCGCAGCCATGCAAATTCGATATTGATTTACACAAATTACAAGTTGTGTGGTCAACCAATTATGAGAATTTGCAGCCATTTGAACCGCAGCCAAACTAGAGGCTTCACTCAGGAGTGGGTCGCAGCTCCCCAGCTGGCGGGACCTGTTCCTCTCTCTTTGAAGGAGGCGCGTGGGCAAACGTGGAGCCGACCCGTAATATGAGTGGGAGCATTTTCTCAGTCAGACTTTATCTCCAGTTGTGGTGGGGGTCTGGGAGAGAGAGCGCTGGCAATGCCATACAGACGGGACAGTTTAATAACGACCCTTCGGCCACTCGGCAACTGGGGTTGATCTGATCCGACAGCCCTCTCACTAGCTTGCTGCGTGCCCGAACCTAAGAACCCCCACAAAACCTTTGGGCTTCAGGTAACACCTGCACAAAGAGCCTCTGCTAACAAGGGCTGGCGAACTGTGCTGGTCAACCTGCACTGGGTGACAGAGCTGGGGGAAACGCACCGCAACCTTGGTACAGCATAGACCCTCCACTCAATCTACCCAATACTAAAGGGCAGGCATTTCCCAGTTAAATGTCTTATATCGGATTGGCGGCTCCTTCACAGGGCCAACCCTCAGTTTTCCTCGGAGATTAATCTTTGCCGTAACGGTACATTCACACCGCCTGTAGATAAAGCATCAGTCCACATCACACTGATACAGTCGCTGACTGCCTCAGATTCAATATATTGTTACACATAAATTATGAATAACGGAATAAAGATAAGAAAATATTTCACACATAAGTAGTACTTTCTTATTCCAGTAGCAAACACATTAAGGATTAAATGAAAATAATAAATTCTTTAACTTTTTGAATATGTTACAATTGCAGATTAATGAACTGAACTAGAACTGTGTAAGTAGAGTGTGAACAGCAGAAGAAGAAAGGGAGCTATTGAGTTAAAATAATTCTAGATTAATTCCCTGGCAGAATAGTTGACAAATTATACACAGCGCTGTATTCCCTTTTTCTTTCCCTGAATGACCTTTGGCAAATCCCATGATTCCTTGCGTTTATCGGAATACCGAACTCGCTTATTCGTTCCTTCCTTGATATGCAAGTAAAAACTTTAAAATTATGGTGCCAGAACAGAAACCACAATATAAATGGTCACAAAAGTTCTTTATGCCTACAATATTTAGTCATTTTAACTTCTTGAAAATCAAGTAATTGATAAGGAAAAAACATATATTGGGTGGAAATATTAAAGTGGTTTTAATGGTAAGATGAATAAAAGTATCTTTAAGTTATTAAAATACAACATGTGACAATAATTTTCTTAACCACATTGCTTTTCTTTTACTTTCAATATTGAAAGCATTCCATGGATAAGATTTAAATGCACTTAGCCCATTAATAAACACAAATGTATATTGACAGAAAAATACATCAGCTACGTGAGCTTTAGTAAAATATTTGACAACATTCCTTGTGATAGGCTGGTCCAGAAGTACAAGTCATATATGTGAATCTTGGTACGTTGCATACAAATCTGATAACAAAGGGTCGTGATGGAAGGGTGTTTATCTAACTGGAGGTTCATGATAAGTGGTGTTCCCCAAGGATTGTTGTTCGCAATATAAATTATTTGGATGAAAATGTAGGTGGATTGATTGGTAAGTTTGCAGCCAACTCAAAAATGGAGAGAGTTGAGAATGGCAAGGAAGTTCGTTAAAGGATACAACAGGAAATCAATCCATTGAAAATTTGGATGAAGAAATAGCAAATTAAGTTTAAAAGGTGTTATATTTTGGTAGGTCAATTACAAGCGAAAAGTATAAAGTGGCAAGACCCTGAGAGGCATTGATGTACAGAGAATCTTGGGCTGCAAGTCTATTTCTCCCTGCAAGGGCAACAAGTGGATAGTGTGGTGAAGGCAGCCTTCATTGGTCAGGGCATTGAGAACAAAAACTTGCAAGTCATGGTGTAGCTGTATAAAACTTTGGTGAGACCATTTTATCTTTAATCCAAGATTTTGTCCATAGAAAATGGGTGACCTGCCGTCCAGATCCAAGTGAAAGGTAAGCAGTCAGCTGTGAAAGCAGGGTAATGAATGATGCATTCCCCATGAATCCGCTATGGGTTAAGATCTTTGCTTCACTCAATAAAAAAAAATCATCTTTGATTCAGTGAAAAGAATAGTGGTCCTTCAAAAATCAGGAGTTACTTTGTCAAAACATTACTAATAATAAAAATGTTGCAACATTTTTCTTTAACTTATGTCCATCTGTGGAGGGAACTGGACAGAAGATGGTTAAGGTCCTGTTGCCTGTACATTCCTCCCCCCAAAGATGCTGCCCAACCTGCTGAACTCTTCCAGTGGTTAAAAAAAAACAACTTTATATGGATGCATTTTATTCAGGATCCAAGTTCACTCCATGTTGGAGTCGCTTTCATTTCACAAAGACTGCCAGTGCACTTACTCCCATACTTGCACAACTCAGGATCTGTCTTGGCTCCAAACCATCTTATTCATTTCACTTTGAGAATCTGCACTATTTTTGTTTTAGCACCAGTGGCAGACCTGGTGACAAATACTTGCATCTTGTAACTTGGTGATGAAGTAATGGTTAAACTGGGGAGAGTTCTCGCATTGACATCAGAAATAGCATTGGCACTGTGTGATACCCAAGAGTGGCCTGGTTACCAGCATTGCATATTGCAACAGTACCTTGCCGACATCTTTCAAAACTGAAATAACTTTAGTTAAACCCACCAAAAGAAAAGTGTCGACTGTAAATTAGATATGGCTGCAACGGAATACAGGAATAATACAATTATAGTCCAAGTTTGGACGATACCTGTTCCTTTCCTTACCTGCCAGGTGACCAGTGGGTAAATAGCTGCTGTGATGATGAGGTGGTGGCCCAAAGGTGGTTGCAGCCGGGTGTGCATTACCTACAAGGTGCATAAAAAAATATCTTGGTTAAATGAAGGATAAAGGAGTTAAGAAAATATGAAAGCAACAATCCATCAATACTGTTAACTAGTCATCTGAGGATAGAGATACATGGAGTCATTTCAGTGAACACGCACATACAGTTCAAATTATTACTACATCATCAACCCAGGAGGCAGCTCCCTCTTGTAATGGAAATTCATTGAAGCACATTCACTGCGTTATTTTCACATGACTGATGAAGACTGTCATTTTCCAACCCACCAAGATTTCAGGACACATCTTAGAGATGAGAACCCCAGTGACGGGTTTAAAATGAGATCTCTTACAAACATTTGTATTGCACAGGACAGTAGGCAGCCGTGTGATAATGAAGATCCAGCAGAGAAACTAGGAGAAATACTGCAAAGTGGCAGTTAGTTATTGCACATTGCATTGGTTGGTCAGCCAACTGTCTGTCTTGTGGATGGCCAGTCAAAGATAACGGGCTTACCTACAGCACCAAGAATATCAGCTTATCTACAGTGGCTTGAAGCAAAGTTCAATGTACTAATAGTGAGATGAAAACTATGCACTGAACTGTTCGTCTGATGGCAATTTAGTTAACGGTTTTGTGTTGCTACATACTATTGATTTTCAAGAACATTTCATTAAACAACTACACAAAAGAAAACCAGCATTTTTTAAAAAATGATGTTGAAGACAACATTAAAAAATAGCCAGAACAACTTTGATAGAGGAATGGAAGTGTCAGGAGAGAAGATTTGATATATAATAAATTGAACTGGAAAGTACAAGACTGTATGACTGAAATAGCAGAAGTTTTAATTCCTTGAACTAGGACACACAAGAAGTTACAGTCAAAAGGGTAAATTAAATTATAGAAGGCAGATCGGACAAGACCAGTCAGACAATTGGGCTTTTCATACAAATTGGAAAAAGTAACCGCACATTCTATCTAGTGAATGGGAAAATAGACAAGGAGAATATAGATCAGATGACAGCGTTTTGCACGTCTGCTTTTATAGCAGGGATGAGGAGAATCTAAGCCGATATCAGACCATTTAAAATGACAAGTTTTAATCTATGCTTATCATTGGTATTAGTTTATTATAGTCACGTGTACTGAGATACAATGAAGAGACAAGTGTGAATATGTAATGCCGTCAAACACATTAGAGAAAAAGTCATTAAGTTTGGCATATCCACTTTGGGGTTTGGCAATTGGCTGCACAAGAACTAAAGACAGTAACTGTAGGGATAATTGGATTGAATTGGAAATTAAACATGGGTAGAACTTGAACCTAGGGCTTGATGAGTGCACGGAGATCCTTAAAATATTACATTCTATTGGCTGGGTTACTTTATTTGAATAAAACAATCTTTATTCACATATAAATTGTTAATCATAGCTGTAGTCTGGCAATACATTCAGCAAATGTTTTATTGATTGCATGAACTAAAAACCAAAAGCTCCATCAGGTTGCAATCTGCCCACCCGTGGGGACAGTTGAGGAAGATGGCTTCTAGAAGGCTGTCGACAAGGTCCCACATAAGAGATTAGTATACAAACTTAAAGCATACGGCATTGGGGGTTCAGTATTGATGTGGATAGAGAACTGGCTGGCAAACAGGAAGCAAAGAGGAGGAGTAAACGAGTCGTTTTCACAATGGCAGGCAGTGATTAGTGGGGTACCGCAAGGCTCAGTGCTGGGACCCCAGCTATTTACAATATATATTAATGATCTGGATGAGGGAATTGAAGGCAATATCTCCAAGTTTACGGATGACACTAAGCTGGGGGGCAGTGTTAGCTGTGAGGAGGATGCTAGGAGACTGCAAGGTAACTTGGATAGGCTGGGTGAGTGGGCAAATGTTTGGCAGATGCAGTATAATGTGGATGAATGTGAGGTTATCCACTTTGGTGGCAAAAACAGGAAAGCAGACTATTATCTAAATGGTGGCCGATTAGGAAAAGGGGAGATGCAGCGAGACCTGGGTGTCATGGTACACCAGTCATTGAAAGTAGGCATGCAGGTGCAGCAGGCAGTGAAGAAAGCGAATGGTATGTTAGCTTTCATAGCAAAAGGATTTGAGTATAGGAGCAGGGAGGTTCTACTTCAGTTGTACAGGGTCTTGGTGAGGCCACATCTGGAGTATTGCGTACAGTTTTGGTCTCTAAATCTGAGGAAGGACATTCTTGCCATAGAGGGAGTGCAGAGAAGGTTCACCAGACTGATTCCTGGGATGTCAGGACTGTCTTATGAAGAAAGACTGGATAGGCTTGATTTATACTCTCTAGAATTTAGGAGTTTGAGAAGGGATCTTATAGAAACTTTCAAATTCTTAAGGGGTTGGACAGGCTAGATGCAGGAAGATTGTTCCCGATGTTGGGGAAGTCCAGGACAAGGGGTCACAGCTTAAGGATAAGGGGGAAATCCTTTAAGACCGAGATGAGAAATACTTTTTTCACACAGAGAGTGGTGAGTCTCTGGAACTCTCTGCCACAGAGGGTAGTTGAGGCCAGTTCATTGGCTATATTTAAGAGGGAGTTAGATGTGGCCCTTGTGGACAAGGGGATCAGAGGGTATGGAGAGAAGGCAGGTATGGGATACTGAGTTGGATGATCAGCCATGATCATATTGAACGGCGGTGCAGGCTCGAAGGGCCGAATGGCCTACTCCAGCACCTAATTTCTATGTTTCTATATCTGCATTCTCTATTGTCATGTTGGAAGATGAACAGTGTACAAGGCTCCCTCTGGATAAAAATCCACAAACTTCAAAAGAATATAAACAAAGATAGGAATTAACCATTTCATATTTCCAGGTGATGACATACCTGTGCTTGCGAAGAGAGGCCTGGCAAGGTCATGT
Organism: Raja brachyura; assembly: GCA_963514005.1. Next base: position 2,198,391 of record OY740808.1, on the reverse strand, counting down.
GGATATGAGAAACCTGGAAACACCCCAGGCGCAGGTGGCCGGCTAAACAGGTCCAGTTTACCCCCTATTTCAAGTTTGTGATGATCCATTGATATTTGTTGCTTTGAAACCATGCAATTTAATTAAACACAAAAGGAAACAATTAGTCTACAATAAAATTTTGCTTAAGATCTGCTCTCGGCATGATACAAACAGAAAAATGTGTCAAATTTGTATATATTTTTTATTTTAGTCATGAAAAACTTCAAAGAAAATCCTGCCCAGAAATTTGAGGACATTCTTAAAAAATGAATATTGATTATACAGCGATCTCCATAATGTTTGGGACAAAGACCCATCATTTATTTATTTGCCTCTGTACTCCACAATTTGAGATTTGTAACAGAAAAAAAATCACATGTGGTTAAAATGCACGTTGTCAGATTTTACTAAAGGCCATTTTTGTACATTTTGGTTTCACCATGTAGAAATTACAGCTGTGTTTATACATAGTCCCCCCATTTCAGGGCTATTCCTGTTCTCCTCCATAAATAATTATTTCCTGAAATATGTTGATTCACCATCTTCTGAATGAAGCTATTTCTCCTCGCCCCAGTTAGAGTCATACAGTCACAGTGATAGAGTGTGGAAACAGCCCCTTCGGCCCAAATCGTCCACACCGGCCAACAATGTCCCAGTTAAACTAGTTCCACTTGCCTGCGCTTGGTCCATAACCCTCCAAACCTGTCCTATCCATGTACCTGTCCAACTATTTAAACGATGGGATAGTCCCAGCCTCAACGACCTCCTTTGGCAGCTTGTTCCATACACCCACCACCCTGTGTGTGAAAAAGTTACTCCTTGGATTCCTATTAAATCTTTTCCCCTTCACCTTGAACCTATGTCCTCTGTTCCTCGATTCCCCTACTGTGGGTAAAAGACTCTGTGCATCTACCCAATCTATTCCTCTCATGATTGTGTATACCTCTATAAGATCTCCCCTCATCCTCCTACACTCCATGGAATAGAGAGACCCAGTTTACTTAACCTTTTCCGAAAGTTCACACCCTCCAGACCTGGTAACATCCTCGTAAATCTTTTCTGAACCCTTTCAAGATGGCAATATCTTTCATATAACATGAACCCCAGAACTGAACACAATATTCTAAATGCACTCACCGACGTCTTTTACAACTGCAACATGACCTCCCAACTTCTTTACTCAATACTCTGACTGATGAAGGCCAAAGTGCCAAAAGCCTTTTTGATCACCTTATCTACCTGCGACTCGACCTTCAAGAACCATGCACTTGTTGTACTCCTAGATCCCTCTGCTCTACAACATTACCCATTTACTGTGTAGGTCCTGCCCTAGTTTGACATCCCAAAATGCAACACCTCACACTTCTCTGTATTGAATTCCATCAACTACTCCTCCGCCCACCTGGCCAATCGATCCAGATCCTGCTGCAATCGTTGACAACCATCTTCACTATCTGCAAAACCACTCACTTTTGCAAGATCAGCAAAATTGTTAATCATGCCCTGTATGTTCTCATCCAAATCATTGATGTAGATGACAGACAGTAACGGACCCAGCACCGAACCCTGTGGCACACCATTAGTCAAAGGGCACATTTTGAGAAGCAACCTTCCACCATCACCCTCTGCTTCCTTCCATGGAGCCAATTTGCTATCCATTCAGTTATCTCTCCTTGGAACCTATGCGATCTAACCTTCCAGAGCTGTCTATCATGCGGCACCTTGTCGAACGCCTTACTAAAGTCCATGTACACAACATATACAGCTCTCTTGTCTTAAAAAAAAATCAATCAGATTTGTGAGACACGACCTCCCACATACAAAGCCATGCTGACTGTCCTTAATCAGCCCTTGCCCATCCAAATGTCTGTATATCCTATCCCTCAGAATACTCTCCAGTAACTTACCATCTACAAATGTTAAGCTCACCGGCCAAAAGTTCCCAGCATTTTCCGTGCAGCCCAACTTGAAATGAGGCACAACATTTGCCACCCTCCAATCCTCTGGCATCTCTCCTGCATTTAAGGACGACTCATAAATTTCAACCAGGGATCCCGCAATTTCCTCTAGTTTCCCGCAGTGTTCTCCGATACATCTGATTAGGCCCCAGAGATTTGTCTTCTTTCAAACATGACAGTACCTTCAGTACTTCTTTGACGGCAACCCAGACTGCTCTCATTGCTAAATTTTCACTCTGTTAACATTGGTTATTTAGTATTTTCGCTGATAACTAAATAAAAATGCAAAATGCGCTAATTTCGGGAATGTCAGGGCTCCTCATTACAATACCTTTAATTTTTGCTGGTGATGGTAGATTTGCCAGGCAATTTGCACATGAACAGCACACCATTTCCCAGGCTTCTGCAAGACACAAACACATCATAGATCTTAAAAGACATTTCAACAGTAGTAACGAAAACATGGAAATCCACACCTATTGAAATAAAATGTAAACCAGTCACATAACGCGGCAAGCGAAAAAAATGAACTCCAGCCAAAAAGTATGCTGTGAAGTTTAAAGTAAATATTTGGCCCAAGTGAGTTTGAGAACACGCAAATCCAGATTCATTTTCAATGAGTTAGACATACGAAGATGAACATAGTCTAAGAATAGTCTTCAGATAGAGCATGCTTTGCATTCCATACTGGAACTGGCTTATTCCTTCCATATTTTAGAGCGGGATACCAAGGCAACACACGAGAAATTTGATCTACTCAAGTGCTAGTTTGTCTCTGGAGAGATCATAAATTCCATGTCAGGTGAGGTAAAAGTAACTGAGGTTCATCCTCGATCCTTCATTTAGTCAAAAATCTTGACTTCTTTCATTGTGAAATTCAGCACTTTATCCAGGGAATGGAGGTTTTGCTATGCACAGAATAACTTAACTTGAAGAATGAGAACTATTTAACCTTTGGTGAGCCATCTTCTCCATGTGCCAGAGGCTGTTTTATGAAAGTTGTTTATTTATAATGAACAAGATGAAACTGTTTAACCACGGACTACATCAGGTGCCAAAATGACCCTGTCAAACTCCATGGCATGGAAGGGAGCCTTAATGTGCTGATTATTTCATGTGGCTGCTTTGAAAGCATCCTCTATATATTAAGCTTCCTCAAAATTAATGCATATTTAGGTTACAGTTCTTCTTAAATGACCTTTAATCTTTCCTCAGGTGTTGAATTATTACTTAAGGATGAAATTGAAACCATTTTTCCACACTGGCAGATATATCCCACAATTCATTCAACCATTGCCAGCTTGCTGATAAAACAGGCCCATTGTCATCTTCCACAAATGACTAGATTTTCTACGCATACAGCGGCACAGCAGACTGTTATCCTTGCGTCCATTCGGTAGAATCTAATGTCTCCTTCACAGTCGAGTGTACAGAATTATAGAATGATTATTCCTGGAGCCCAATAAAATATGGATACCAGATATGGCATGAAATTGAGATGAGGTGTGAGAATGTGTCTATCCCTGATAAGGAGTCATTAGAGCACATTACTGAGCTCTCTCAGACGGAGACCAAAGCCATCTATGTTACTATTTATAGAATAGCAGCATTAGTTTTTACAGAGTTTCAAGTTCAAACCATTTATGCAAGACAACATTTTTAGCAAAAGTGGGGATCAGATATTTTGCTCCTACTCACCCTCTTTCTTCCAGATCATCTTGTTCATCATTTACTAATGTTAGAAACACTCATCAGAGAATACCAGTTCTTACACAAAAGCATTGGATTAGAGGCCTTACAGAAAGCATTCTGTGCTTAGCATATAAAGTATGTTGTGCTTGAAGTAGTTTGAATATCCCTGTTGATCGTGGTGCCTACTTGGTGAATGATTGATTTTGATATTTGTGAATGAGAATCTGCCAATATATTGCTAATTACAGCATCCTTTCTCTGGGGGGGTGTTGGGGTACAGGGAGAGGTCAAATATATATCACACACCTTTCTTGCATCGCCTTGCATGGTTCAAGCATCGCCCAAATCGGTCAGAAAAGCACAGTGAACCAACTGTCTTATGACACTGAAGGGACCTTAAAAGAATTGGTGAAAGCAGGCATCAAGGAAATTATAAGTAGTCCTGCAGGACTTCAATGACCAAATGGTGAAGAATTCGGGAACTAATCAAGTTTACAAAAATAGATGACAATTGTGGCAACTCCTTGAATTCTATTGTTAACTCGTTACAATTGAGAGTGGAAGGGGAGATGAATTAGATGTTCAGATAACCAAATAGCAAGCTCATTTGGAAATTTCACGAAGCGGCAGAACTGTAGGACTGGCAATCCCAAGATCTGGTTTTAGAAACCAAATTATTTGTTTCTTTCTGAAAATGAAGAATGTTACTTGTTTTTGAAGAGCCATTTCTGTTAATCCAAAGAGCCAGCATATTTCCAGTACTGCTTGAATAGAGCTCTGAAACTGACGTTCTGGGAAAGATTCATCGTCGGGTGTGCTAAGATCTGAACCAATACTTTATTCAAGTTATACTTACGCCCAGTTGTTTTTGAGGTAGATTTACCCTTTTGAGTGGGAGCTGGAAGAAAACAGTAAACACAAATGAAACACTGAATGCTTCGTGGATGAAACCATGTCAAATATAGATGTCTTGAATATTTTTTAATAATCTGATCCACGTTTGTCCCTTGGCCTTCATGGAACTGGTTAAAGAAGTTGCAGAATGCAAAGAAATGTTCAGTAGGAAGACAGAAAGCCTTGCTGAAGCACGCACAGATTTTTGAAGCCAGAACTTTGCGATAACTTCATTATCAGTGATTATAAGTTGCCAAAAGTTGCAAGAACTTCACGTTTCAAAGTAAGATTGTATTCACATTGGACGTATCTATTTTGAAGTGTTGGTAACCACAAAAAACTTTCAGTTGATGTGAACAGGCAAACAAGAGGTGAAGATGGGACCCTATGTAGACCACAGGAAGGAGCTGGGGGAGGTTCATGTCGTATAATTTGGCTGGTTGGATCCATGCCATAAACCATGAATAATGAATCTTAACATCCTGAACTAAGTAAAAGCACTTTCCATATTTGTTCATTTATAGCACTTTGGAGAGGAGCACCATCAAGTTAATTTGTCCCGAAGTGTTTAAGTCTCCAAAGAAACATGATGCAAATGCATTCACTGTTGCAATCTCCAAACTTGCAGGAGGAAACAGTCCTTGATTAGAGAAAGCGTTAATACTATAGGGAAGGTTAACAATTTCAAAGACAGCCTGGACCACCTTTGCTCTATATATTCAATTATCAAATTATTTCAGCATTTCCTTGCAATGGTGGCTTTTTATGAAACACCAGCGTGTGTAAAGTTGGACATTTCAGAAGTAAATTTAGTTAAATGATTTCCTCTTTAGACTGTCACGTCTGGCCAATTAGAACCACGAAGAATACTTTCGACAATGCAGAACGTCTGGAAAACAAATTTGATTCAAAATGCAAAATCCCCATTTATTTCAAACATAATTGCTTTATATTTTCAAACAACATATGCAATTCCCTGACGGAGCTATCTGATTAGACACTTGCCCAACGCGAGGGCTGTGTGTCAAAAAACATGACCAAGCATTCAAAAATCCTGTTCACTTGTTAAACACATCCCAGATTCACGCAGCCTGCTGGATGTCTCCCGAAGAGAGAAAATAAATATGTCTTCTTGTCTTGTTTCTCCAGAACCACAAGGATGCAAGAGAAAATCCAGTGCAGAAATATCCATGTGACATGAAATTTGATATGCATATGAAATATGTGGATTACATAATTCAATGAGATCCTGCCAAAATTGGTCAGAACAATTAGCAGCTAATTTCCAAGAAACACCAATGATTATAAACCGATTATAAAACACATGTCTGAAATAATGCAAGAAAATAATTTATTCTAAAAATATATGGCTATTTAAAATGACATGTTTTATAAAATGTTTGATCACGAAAAAGTAATTTCACTTACTCTTATTGACTGTCTGTAGGGGTCTGATAATTGCTAGAAAAGATGAGATCATATATTGATAGGAGCAAAATATTAAAGGAAACTGACAATATAAAAACTTGTATCTTAGATACAAAGCGACTGCAGCAGCGTCCATTACATTACATTTACTCAAACATTTCCCTCAGTGGTAATTCAAAGGATTCTTGGGATATATAGAATGTTTTTTTTAAACATCAGATACAAACCAAATGCTCATGTCACCATCAGTAAATGGGTAAATTAATCTTCGTGAAAGGATTTACACACTAAAATGAAAATGTATTCTGAAAGTTAAACTAATACAAAGCATATTATCCAAATCGGCTCCATGTCATGGTTAATATTCATCATCAGCAGAATTCAAGGCACCTTTGCCACTGTATACACTATATTATTACTGTGAACCCGATATTATAGTGACTTATTTTAAATGAAGTTTGAACAACTTTTCAGTTTTTCCTTATTGATTAGATTCATTTTGAACTTGTACATTAGGGGTGTCAGGGGTTATTGGGAGAAGCAGGAGAATGGGGGTAGGAGAGAGAGATCGATCAGCCATGATTGAATGGCGGAGTTGGTTTGATGGGCCAAATGGCCAAATTCTGCTCCGATCACATGAACATGAATCCATATGAATTTTTAAGTAAATCTTGTTTTATATCCGTTTTGTGCAAAAGGCATTTCAGACTCAACAGCAGTAATTGCCAGTGATGAATTTGGACGAGCTACGCTCTTTATTAGGTTAACTCCTTGATAAAGAGGACAAACTGTACCAACACTTTACCATTCCTTCTCTACAGAGATGCTGGCCGTCCCACTGAGTTACTCCAGCATTTTGTGTCTACCTAACTCTAGGCAATGATGCTTATTCTCCAGCTACTTTCATGCAAATTGAGACATTATTTACTCAAGACTTAAATGGATTTCTGTTTACATTAAAATGATTTATATAAGAATCAAAGACTTCATCTACACTGTTTCCCCCTCCCCCAACTGCAAAATTAATCTTTTTCCTTAACAGTTGTTCCACATTGACCAATGCTCCAGGATGCCTATGCTTCAAACGTATTTCATGAATATAAATGAGTTGGAGATAACGTAGAGTAAGCTCCTTCCCTTTGTGCCCCTTTCAATTGCACAGCACCCCTCAGGTTACAGATTAAAATTATGGAGAAAAAAAAGTCAATCGGACTTTTAAAAAAAATCAGTAAATCAATCTAATAGACATAGAGGTCTAGGCAATAATTTGTATAGTGGCACACAAAAATACTTTGAGATGAATGTGAAATAGCAGAAATAATAAAGAAGACAAAACCGTATGCACAGGTAATTACCCTTCACCAATACCTGCAATGATACTGCCTGGACAACTATTCATCAGTACCAGCTTCTGTATTATTGGATAGAGTCATGGTTTAACTTTCAACAACTCCTGAATTCTCACCCTCCTCTAGATATTCCTCAAAGCACTTCTTAAACAAGTATTATCCTTTGTTATAATTTTACTATTCCTTAAAGGGCCTGTCCTACTTGGCGATTTTTTTCGAGGACTGCCGGCGTCATATCAATGTCGCCAAAAGATTTTGAACATTTCAAAATCCAGCGGTGACAAAAAAAAATTGCAACACTTGAAAGAACACCGTGCATCAAACGTCATCACACCACCAATTTTTCGGTGACCTGATACACCAGTCAATGATGCCGGCAGTCGCCAAAAAATAAAATCGCCAAGTGGGACAGGCCCTTTATTCCTTTTCTTCTCCGGTGCCAGCAGTTACACCTCGGCTTCATTTCACTACGTCCAAATTTAAATTGATTTTTCCTCCACAGCTAATCGTGAAAACCCGCCGGGATGAAACATGGTCAAAAATAGCGTGAAGATTTATATTGATCATAGCATAAGAAACGGCAAAATGAACTAACTAACCCTTTATAGTTACTGTTTAATCTATATGATGACTGGAGAAGCTCAAAGGCCGTTATCTGTATCATTTTGTTGAGAATTTTCAGTTTCAAATCCAGATACTTTCAGATGTATATAAATACTAGATAAACTCAGACTTGAAGTGGATTGCGCCGTTTCATTCAATGTTTACTCAGTTCAGTAACTACACTCAGTGGCAACCCTATAAATAAAGCTTTGTGTGTGTCTGTGGCATATAACGATATTGACCACTATTGATATATGATTTACAGTTGCTAGAACGGGTGAATTTATATCCTGTGTGACACACCAATGCCCCCCAGAGTTGCAGACGGCTTAACTGCAATTGGCCGTTAGAACAGCAGTAAGTGCATGTGTGTGAATTTTGCACAGTGTATCTAAGTCGGAGTTACACAGAATCCGAGGACCTTGATTTTATGCTTCACTAGAAAAATAGAATATCAAAACCTGGGTCATATTCCTATCAAACTAATTATTTCAGAGTATATGGGTATGAAGCACATTGAAAACCAATCCAAAAGTCTAACTATTTTAATTGCTTTGCCAACTGAAACAAAAATCATGAAAGTAAATCAATTTTAACCTTCAAAGAGCTAGTAACAAAAAAGAGATTATTCACTTGAAAGGGTTACATAGAAATATGGAGAATGGGATTGACAAGAGTACTCAGAGATGACAATATACTCAATGGGCTGAATGGCCTATTTCCAAATCTCTGGAAATGTGAGAAAAGATTTGTCACCAAGATGCTATTTTTCAAGGAACATATTTTGATGAAAGTTGCAACATATTGTTTTGGTGTGGTTAATAAGAATGACAATGATAGATTAATTTAGCAAGGAATAGTATCAAATGCGAGAATGTTACAGATGTTCTTATCTAGGCATCTTTATAAACGGTGAAGGACGAGGAAGTAGAGCAAGCCAGGAGAAGGTATTTGGGTCTTGTACTGATTAATTGAAGCATCATGAGAATTCAACATACATATAATGCAATCATGGCTGAATATTTCAGGTTGAACGTTATTAATTCATTTACCCTGGGGTCCTTCTGAAGTAGAGTGTGAGGAACTGCTCCTTGTCTGCTTGCTACATCAATTGGATTGGAAGTCTGTGAAAAGACAAGACCTCATAATTAACAACAACTGTCTACTGAAGTTACTGCACTATTGTGAAAAGCCATCATGTCCAAACACTTTGGAATACTTTCTGCACTTACCACATGTAACTAGAGTACAAAGGTAACATTCCTAGATGATTATTGTAAATTGCTCTCTATAGTATTACAGGAAGGATGTGAAGGCTTTGGAAAGGGTGTAGCAGAGGTCTACCAGAATATTGCATGGATTAGAGGGCATGAGCAACAAGGAGAGTTTGGACAGACTTGGATTGTTTTCTCTGAAACCTTTTTACCCAGGATGGAAAAATCAATTACTAGAGAGTTTAAGAGTTCAAGAGAGTTTATTGTCATGTATCCCAGATAGGACAATGAAATTCTTGCTTTGCTTCAAGAATTTCATTGTCCTATCTGGGACACGTGACAATAAACTATCTTGAACTCAACCTCTCTAGTAACTCATAGCTATAAGGTGAGAGGGCAGGTGAAAAACCGGTTTGAGAACATTCTGAAGTGTCATTCTTCAACATACTGAACTCATGACTGGACAAACAACAGTCAAAGATTGAAGTAAAACAGAAACAAATGCTGAAAATATTCTGCAGCTTTGACAACATCTGTGATGAATGAAGAAGAGTTAACATTCACAGGACTTGGAAGATAGAAATCAACAAGGTTGTACAAAGGGGAAAGTGTGGAAGAGGGAATATCTGTTCATAGGAATTTCATAACATCTTCCAGTTCCTCTGAATCCATTGTATCCGTCTTCCTTTTTCTTTAACCAAGGCTTCCCCTACACCATAATTGAAATGCTTCTCAACTGCATCTATTCCGTTGCTCACACTTGCCCCATCTCCCCCCCCCCCCCCTCCCCGTGCCTAGGTTTCCAATTCTCCTTGTCCCCCAGAGATGCTGCCTGACCTGCTGAGTTTCTACAGCACATTGTCTATCTTTGGGTTTCCATCGTTCTCATCTACAATTTTACCAGCATTCATAATAACTGCTACCTTGAATGTAATGCCACCACTAGATACACCATGTGTATGCAGTGGATTATATTGGTAGCAGCAGATATTAGGCTACACTCCATTTTACGCATTCCAAAAAGGACTCTCTCCACAATTCTCTGGTTCTTTTTCCCATCTCCTCCAATACCACCCCCCATCTTCCCTTCCCACCATGCAAAGACTTAACACGCATTTTCCAAGTGATGTTGTGGTTCATGTTTACTTCTTCTAATTTAGCGGGCTGTGATTCAAATATGACTCCGAGCCTCCAATTGGCTCATTTTAATTCTCCATTCTCACTCTGATTTTTGTGTCTTTGGCATTTTATGCTATCACAATGCAAGCTCAAGGACGAGTATCTCATCTCGTGACAAAAGGATACACAGCTCTCGGGAATGAACACTTCAGTTAATAAGAAGCCTCTCCAGTTTGTATCATAATTAGAGAGTTATAAAGCAAGGTCATTGGTCTGTAAATGTTAACTGTTTTCTCTCCACCAATGCTGTTTGATCAGCTGAACATTTCTGGTATTCTTCTTGTTTCAGGTTTCCAGCATCTGCAGTTTTGTGCTTTTTGATTACTGTCTGACATTGCTCTGGGTACGACGGACTTTAGCTATATCACATATTTCTATGTAAAATTGCCCAATTAAATCAAAACATTCTGACTTTGCAATTTTCTTGCAATTTATATTTTGATAAACCTGTGAAAATACCTTTCCTTGAATGACATTTGCCTTTGTACTAAGGCTTGAATGCTCCTGAAAATCACAAGAAACCAAGAACTTACACGAAATCTAAAATAAAATATCGTACCATATAAACATATTTTCATCAGATAGCAGTTTCATTGCATCTACTCAAAATGCATTCATGAGCTTAAGTGCTTATTTAAGCTAGGGGCCTGTCTTCCATTTTTATCTATTCATTATTATTCTTTACATGATATATTTTACATTGAGAGATTTAAATTAACTATTTTATTAGCTATCAGTAACACTGAAAATTACATCTTTATCACACTTTTAGATATGATAATATGTTGCTGGAAAATGAAATTTTATCCTGTTCTCCTTCTCCTGACCTTAAGGATACTGCATGCCTGTCCATGAAATTGCCATTTGCCTACACCACCAGTCAGATAATGAATAACCTGTTATGCCTTTAACTGGCTCCCAGCTCAGCAAAGTGGAATGCGAAGACAGTGAAATTGACTGAGGTAATCTGTCTCTCCCTACCTCAGTGACAGACGCTTCAGTCTGAAAAATGGAGGAGCACTCAGTAGTGCCGACCCAGGCAAACTTAATAACCCTGACTGATCATGGCAGCCAGAGTAAAGCATTGTGCTCAGTCAGCAGGAGCACACATAAGTCAGGCCTTCAGGGCAAAAAAATCATCTGCTCTACAGAACAGGGTAATTTGCTCGTTTGAAATGGTTCCTACCACTACAGTGCATCAACCACAGGATTTTTGACTCCAAAGATGGGTCAAGTATTATTAACCTTCTGCAGTCTACCCTTAGGGCCTTCTTGTCTACTCAAGTTGGCATGCAAATTATGTGTAAATTTGAAGATCAGACCTGTCTCCCTTTGACAGATACATTTTGTCTTGAATTATAAGCCTGGGAAATGCTGTACTTACTGATCCTTAGTATAATCATAGGTTAACCACATCAATCACTGGGCATACAATAACTATTTATTAGTAAATGTTATGCAGCAACCTTATAACGAATGTCCACGAGATAAACTGATAATTACAATTTGACAATTAATTGCTACTTTTTTTTAATATTGCCTTACAATCTGGACGCAGCTGCCCAATTCAGCTCCCAATCACTCATGCCAATATTAAATGTCAGGAAGGGGCAATGAAGAACAAAGTGGCACCGCTGATGTCTCTCTTCAGTGCTGCTATCATCCGGAGAACAGTTTTAAAACACAACCATTTTGAGCCCATAATAAAATGGTTCACATACCTTAGGCTGAAATGCTCCCTGAAGTGAGCCAAAGGGACCTGAATGAGGAATCATGGATGGCATTCCTGGCATTGTTGGAGCATACGGTGGGAAGAACTAAAATCAACAAGTTATGAAAAGTTATTTTCAGGTTGAGAAAGTCATATTAAAATCCAAGCAGAAACTACAGAGTAAAATTATCCAGCTACAGAACAACACCAACTATTTGCACCTGGCTCGTGTATCTTGTTACCATTATACTACATCAGGTAATGTTTACAACACTTAACTAGATATAGAAAATGGTGAGGCTTCCAACTATTTGTAGTGTATAAAGGATGAAACCTAAAATTATTTTAATACTGCTGCATGGAAAAATAGGTGCAGGAGTTGGCCATTCGGCCCTTCGAGCCAGCACTGCCATTCAATATGATCATGGCTGATCAACCAAAATCAGTACCTCATTCCTGCTTTTTTCCCATATCCCTTGATTCCATGAGTCTGAAGGGTCTCGACCAGAAATGTCTCTCCACAGATGCTGCCTGTCCCGCTAAGTTACTCCAGCTTTTTGTGTCTATCTTCCCCCAATTCCTTTAGCCCCAAGGGCTAAATCTAATACTCTCTTGAAAACATTCAGTGAATTGGCCTCCACTGCCTTCTGTGGCAGAGAATTCCACAGATTCACAACTGGGTGAAAAAGTTTTTCCTCATTTCAGTCCTAAATGGCCTACCCCTTATTCTTAAACTGTGACACCTGGTTCGGGACTTCCCCAACTCTCCTCCCTTGAACAGCGAACAGCTTATTGCCAACTTCACTGTTGTCTAGAAAAAGACATGGTGTTGGAAGCATTCTTACCCTTCCCACCCCATAATTCATTAATGGAAGTAGCAGATTACTATGATGTTCCATTATCTTTTGAAGTTACCTTATGCCAAAACTAAAAATTTGCTTTAATGAAGGCAAACAAAGTGAAATATACTAAACTGAACTGCAATTCAGACAGTTTTTACATCAGTTGAACCTAAGTGAGAACAACATTTGATGGAAAAGCGTTCTAACTGTTATTTTATTTCAAGCTCTCTCAGAGTATTGGCATTAATCTGAAAATACTCCGTCTGAACGTGAAAGCATTCACCTCAACACCAAGGATACCTTGGATGCACAATGACATTGGACTACAACATGGAATATCTATTTTGGACAGTCTCTGCTCGAAAAGCAAATTGAAACATTTGATGAACTGCAGATGAGCTAGAAGCCACATGTGGAGACACCTCAAATTTAATATATGAAATAATGCTTGATCAAAATATAATGAATAGACAATGAGTTCTCAAGAAATAGAGGACACTCACACTAGAATGTCGATAGAAAGGATTTTCCATTTTTGGTGTATACTTTTCAAACTGAAATGAAGAGGAAAAACGAGTTATAATAGATGTTGTGTTTTTTCTAGCTTCATTGTGAAGTTCTGTGGTCATCTAGAGATAAATATATCCTCTGTTGTTGCAATAATTGAACCATAAAATAGGCTAATTATTAATCAATATTATTGGATTCCGATCATTTTCAGCCTGGCATGAACTATTAGCAATTTTTTAAATGATCTAAAATCAACAAACAGCTTTTAATAATTATTTCTACATATTACATCTTTAAACAATTAAGGGACATTAAGAAATGGAAAATCTTCACACAGAGCCATTTGGCATGGCAGCTGTTGCTGAATATAATAACTATGTATACAGAACACATGCATAATTTCATTAATTATAGCCATTACCAGATGTCTGCCACTTAGTGTGTATAAACAACATTAATCACAAAAACATACAGTGCTAGATTATACACACACTTCTTTATGACCATAATTAGACCACATGGTATAGTTTTTGGATTAGAAATACTGAAAAAAAACTGATTTTTAACAAAGAATCTTTTTGGAAAAGTTGGCAATCTATTTAAAAGTAGGCTTGCATTAAATTTGCACAGACAGGTGGCAAATTAGTTTAAACCAGAAGAAATACCATATTAGAAAAAATACTAATCAGATTAAAGACAATAGGCAGGTAAACACAAGCCTGATCTACAGGTTCAAGATTATTTTAAGCATACATTCACAATTCCCATTCTTCTAGAGAAACAGTGTTTGCATGTCAGAGATTAAATTAACGAAACTGTTTATGGTTTCACATTTTGCTAGCGCGCATTGGCCAAAAAGCATTCTTAAGATCATATTCAATAATTTTATTTTGATGTAAATCGTAGTGATTCAAAATTTAAACTCTCAGCATTGCATATCAAGTCACAAGATAAATGTGTTCCAAGGGCTAGAGAGGATATTGGATGTCTCTGTCTTTTGACCATGCACCTACAAATGCGAGGATTGTTTTTCTATTTAAAGGATGCTTCATAAAGGCTTGATGTTATCAAGTTCTGAAACTGTTTTTGTTGCAACTATTGTCAATTGGTGACATTTTAAGATAGAACAATTGACTCAACAGTCAAACATTAAACACATTATAGGATGCAATTCATTTAAAGGTTCAAGTCAGAATATACATAAAATAGCTCAAATATACACGCGGCCATTCATTTTGATTGGTCAAAGGATATCACAGGAGAATTGAAAAAGAAAAAAGTAATACTGATGTCTGTTTTTGAGGACCACATCAGCCAACCCGTGGTCACTATGGAAAAAAAATGGAAGGATTTTCTTTGGTAGAGGGATAAGGGGGATTCAAGAGATGCTCTACTTATCCTCACTTTTCTGCCTGGGATATGCACCATAGATGGTGCAGTGGGCGGCATGAGCAGAGTGGGTGGCAGACTTGCAGGGAAAGGAGCAAACGTGTACTGATGTGTGTGTTGATGCATGTGCTGATGCTGGTATTGATGCTGATGAAACTCTGCTGGTGGCAGGGCCAGCGATCCAGCCCTGTCAGAACTCTGAACCAATGAACGGTTGTTCAGCTCCTGCCTCAGCAGTTCATGCTCTGGAAGAGAAAAAAAGAAACACAAGGGCCATGGGCCAGTCAGTTGGCAAATATTCACCTGGCATTCCCTGTTTCTGCAGGTGATGCTGTGGTGGTTTTCTACATGAGGACTCATTTGTGGAGGTAACAGAGATGCCTGTGACAAAGCACCAATCAGAATTCCCGACTGAGGCTGACAATACATGATTGGTTGGTTGAATGATATCAACAGGCTGGTATCTAAAGACAAAAGAGAACCAGGTGAGTCAACCCAGCAGAAAACAAACTGGCGACACCAGAAACGCACAAAATCCACCTCAGACGAGACAGCCAAGACAAAATACTTGTCACCCATAAGAGCAGGCAGCAGGAGCACTGTTCCAAATGCATTCCATGTTATTTTAAATACATTAGCACCATTGAAAGCTAACATTTTTATAAATACACAAAGTAGACAAGGTGATTTGGGGCTTTAACAGAAATATCTGCAACAATAATTGCTTGACTACTGTTACATATGAGTTTGAGTTCACTCGATGCTTGAAGCAGCCCACATTTATGAATACATTGAATCACTTTCACTCACCATTGGTAGCATAACAACATTAGCAGCATGCTGAACACATGCATTTTTTATGAAACAAAATTGTTCTATGCTCTTATGAGGACATCTTTCTTGTATCAAATACAGTTTCAAAGATAAAAATCAATTTTGAATTGTATTACCTTGTAAGATTAACACATTTTAAATAGTACTTATTAAATGTCATTACCCATTTAAAAATGAATGGAAAAGTTAAATATAAATCGAACACAAGGGATGCAATTCTAGATTCTTATTAATTATCATTACAACATCTTGACAAAATGCTTCTCTGATCTTTTTGGAGATGGCTTGAATACTTACAATGAAGTATTTGCATGATTTAATTTTGAACTACTGTAAAAAGCCTTATTTGGTGTTTGATATGGATATTCAAATATGACAACTATATAACGAAATTGATAGATAGGGCATGCCACGAGTCCACACCGCAGGCAATCACCCATTCACACAAGTTCTATGTTATGCCACTTTCTCCCTACACATTAGGGGCAATTTAGAGGGCAGGCAATTAACCTCCAAACCTGCACGTCTTTGGAATGTGAGGGGATACCAGAGCACCCAGAAGAATCCTTGATGGTCAACGAGAGAATGCACATACTCCAGAGCCAGCACCCGAGGTCAGGAACAAACCAGGTATCTGGTGCTGTGAGCCAGCAGCTCCACCAGCCATTGTCCTTTTAAGTATGGACTGCTAAACATCAATCAATCATTCAACGTTTCCAGAAAATGAAATAGGGAAGGGAATCTACTTGGAATACAAATACAGTTGACAATTTTGCAAAAGCTATCACCTTCACTAGATCAAACAAGGGTGCATCAGTTTCTACTGCTACATCTTCCACCTCAAGACTACAAAATATCACGACAGCAATTAAATATTTTGTGTTAATCCAGGACTTTTGAAATGCGTGTGCATTTCCTCTCAACAAGTAGAACAGACTTTGCCGATACTGCTTTTTAACCAAGGTGAAAAGGTGGAAAATAACTTTTCAATTACTTCAACTTACCCTCCCACTCTCTGCCCCCTTCCACCCAATCTTAATTTGACAAATTCGGGTTCTTCTGGGTAGGAAACAAAATTCTACATCTTTCTCAATGGGACTTCTACCTCTCATGGCATATCAATTTACTAGTTTGCTCAATAAGTGGACGACTTAAACTCTTACCAGATCTCAGGATTTTTAACCACTTCAGTTCCTTAGTGTTACAGGCTAACATATGAGCACTTATCTTACATGAAAATAGTTATCACTAATTTCTCTGTACATTATTCAGTTGCATTACAAATCACATGGGCTTCTGAATATCAAGTTGTGAATAAAGTGGTAGTACTAACTTCATATAATAATTTTCCTAACGTCTTTGCCATTTCTTTCGTTAAAGGTTTATGAACTGAGCAAATGTTCTCACTTTTAAAATAATGTAGGTCTATATCAAGTGAAACGTCATAATTCAAAATTAAAAGTGAACATTTCAGGGAATCTAAAGGGAAATAAAATGTTAACAGACAAAAACTTCCCGGCAACAAACACAATTGAGCCACAGTGCAAGTACTTTGGGGAAAACAAAAATTGACACCTACCTGAATAGCCAGGTCCTGCAGGGTGACCCGGTACAACAAGGCTGTTTGACGTTAAAGGAGGTGGTGGTGGTAAGGTAGCTGGTGTTGCAAACATGGCGTGGTGATGAGGATGAGTCTGAGGCCTCAGGGAGAAATTATGTGAGGTAGCAAGGTTTGGAATTGATAAGGGCAGGACTGGAGTGGTTGAGTGATGGGGGTGGATTTGGGGGGATGAAGGCAGGTGCTTGGGTAGACTGATGCTTGCAGCACTGCTGGCACTGCTGCTCCTGCTGCTACAAAAGAAAAGTTGATAATTAGTTAACATGTTTCACAAACCCTAACTCATAACAATAAAATTGCAAATATATACAAATTATCTATAAGATAAAACAGTGATATTTCCACTGCATATTAAAAGAGTGTATTAATTCTATAAAAACGAATTTCACAAATCTTATCATAAATGGTAAAATTATATTTTTGAGAATTCAGCATCATTGAATACTGCTTGATGCTGCATTTTATACTGCATTTTATTTATTGGCGAGAGGTGGGGCAGGAATACATTTTAAATGTGATTAGTTAATTACTTTAATGATTTGGAATTATCAATACTGGACAAAGGAGTCTGTTCTAGCATATTTCTTTTTACCGTAGTATTTTAACATTCTGAAAGATAATTAAGGGTTAGGTTGGACAGCTTATTTACAGTTAAATATCAGTAAGATGTTGCACTCTCTGGTCTATTTAGTAATTCTATAGTGAAAATCTACATTGGAAACGGTAAATGGTTAAAGTTAAGAAGCAACTAATAACAGCAGTTAAATACACTGTACAAATGGTATCACATTTGATTCACACTTACAAACACAGCTAAAGAAAGTAACACAGGGCCCAGGTTCTAGAGTACAAAATTCAGTAATTTGTGTAGACATAGGCTTTATCTCAAAAAAAGAAACAAAATACAGCTTAGTTTGAGAGATGTCTTGGAAAGGAGCGAGAGAGAAGAGATTGAGTGAGGGACAAGAGATAAAATAATAATTAAAAATTGTAAACAGAAAGTTAAAAAAGTGGCATCACAAGAAGACATGATGATTGGTTAGATTAATGTCAGAACAAGCTAGTGGATGGATTGCCGATGACAACCTTTATTACTAAACTCTTTTTCAGCCTGTACAAATACATCAGGTTGAGTGACAATCTGTGACATGAATTTTCTAGGATTCTATTTAACACACCTTTAACTTCTAAACATGCTAAGAACTCATTTCTAGAGAAAGAGGAATTATTCTCTATTAATTTCATGCTGTGGTGCTAAAGTAAATGGTGTAGTTCATTTGTTAGTACAACAGATGATACTTTACTGTGCAAAACTGTATTTGATCAAAAAATGAATGATTATTTTCCTTTCTGAATTTAATTGGGCTGGAATAATTTAATTTTGGGTGGAAAGATTGAGTGTTGTGGCTTTCCACAATATAATATTTGAAAGTAAAGCTAGCTTGATTTCAGCCTAAAATAATCATATCTAAAAAATTACAAAGCAGTCAAGTGTGGATGCCAGCAGAGGCAAATTGGGGAAGTCCATTAACTTACATGTTTATATTGGATGTTGCACAAACCAAACTGAAACAAGCAAATACTCAAGCTAATATGAACTTCCACCCATAGTATACAATGTTCTGAGCTGCTTTAGATGTGCTTCACAAAGAGACAAATCCGAACCTCCATTTGGGAGAGGAGAGCGCAAATTAAAAATATCGATATCAATAATAGAATAATGGAGCAGACCATGAATATAAGTAATGGCACTACTGCATAATTATCTCAACTTGTACTTGTAAAGATTTATACAGTCCCTTTAATGTTGAAAAACATTCTAGGGTTCTTAATGGGTGCACAGTTAAACAAAATAAACTGTGCCAAATGGAGATGGTAAATCAAATGACCAATAGCCTGGAAGTAGTATCAGAACATGGAGATAAGAGATAACAATGGATAATGGTACTTTGATCTGGTATTTTGTTGGTTCACATGCTTGATCAACGGTGTTTTATCATTAATGTTTTATCATTAATGGTGCTGCTTTTACACAATTCCCGCAATTGGAGTTTGACCCGACCTTGGGAGCTACCTGTGTGGAGTCATATTCAAATAATAGGATTTCTCTTTGTATGTTGGCCCTGACTGCCAAAAGCTAAGTAACTGATGCAAAGTGCATCAAGATTTTTTTTATTTTTATTTTTTACAGTGAGCCATTGGGTAGTGGGCCTGCCGAGGTGCAGTAGGCTGTGTGGGCAGTCGGATGCATCTGACCTTCAGAACACTGAACCCTTCCAAGATCAGCTGCAAATGAATGGAAGTCCAAGACTGGGCCAAATAGTTGACCCAGGAAATTTCTTTCAACCAGCACAATTTTGACCTATGCTAAATAATAAGGGACTTGATCCTCAGTTTGGGAAAATTAAATTGCAAACGTAAATTTGGAAACATAGAAACATAGAAAATAGGTGCAGGAGTAGGCCATTCGGCCCTTCGAGCCTGCACCGCCATTCAATGTGATCATGGCTGATCATCCAACTCAGTATCCCGTACCTGCCTTCTCTCCATACCCCCTGATCCCTTTAGCCACAAGTGCCACATCTAACACCCTCTTAAATATAGCCAATGAACTGGCCTCAACTACCTTCTGTGGCAGAGAATTCCAGAGACTCACCACTCTCTGTGTAAAGAATGTTTTCCTCATTTCGGTCCTAAAGGAATTCCCCCTTATCCTTAGACTGTGACCCCTTGTTCTGGACTCCCCCAACATCGGGAACAATCTTCCAGCATCTAGCTTGTCCAACCCCTTAAGAATTTTGTAGGTTTCTATAAGATCCCCCCTCAATCTTCTAAATTCCATCGAGTACAAACCGAGTCTATCCAATCTTTCCTCATATGAAAGTCCTGACATCCCAGGAATCAGTCTGGTGAATCTTCTCTGTACCCCCTCTATGGCAAGGATGTCTTTCCTCAGATTTGGAGACCAAAACTGTACGCAGTACTCCAGGTGTGGCCTCACCAAAACCCTGTACAACTGCAGTAGAACCTCCCTGCTCCTATACTCAAATCCTTTCGCTATGAATGCTAACATACCATTTGCTTTCTTCACTGCCTGCTGCACCTGCATGCCTACTTTCAATGACTGGTGTACCATGACACCCAGGTCTCGTTGCATCTCCCCGTTACCTAATCTGCCACCATTCAGATAATAGTCTACCCTCATGTTTTTGCCACCAAAGTGGATAACCTCACATTTATCCACATTGTACTGCATCTGCCATGCATCTGCCCATTCACTCAGCCTATCCAAATCACCCTGCAGCCTCCAAGCAAAATAACTTCATAGAAAGTATCATAGGACACAACTTCCTGGAAGAGCCTGGAAATGATCCATTTTAGATATGGTTCTGTATAATAAGCTTGTGTTAATTAGCAATGTTGCAGCACGATGCTTTCCATAGAAAGGTGATTACAAAACAACCATAGAGCCACAAGAGCCTGCAGCACAGAAACCTGGAGCAACAGATGCATTGCTGGAAGAACTCAACAGGTCAAGGACTGATACTGGTTCTCAACCTAAAACATTGACTATCCTTTCGCCTCCTAAGGAGGAACATCTAAGGTTGCTTGGGCCACCGAGTTCTTCCAGCAGTTTATGTTTTGCCACAAGACAGCCAGAAATGTGAAAATGATGCTTTAGTTTGAAACGTAAGTCTTCAACTCACAGTAAAGCCAATAAAGAGGGGGTAGGAAGGTGTTGGCAAAAGTATGCCCAAGGGTAAGCAAAAACCACCCAATTATTTTAATAAATTCTTATCAACAATAGAAAAGCAAAAAGTCCTAAATTGCTAAAGATGCAGTAGCAGGACATGTGGAGAATCATAAAGAGTGGTGTAGTTAGTCAAGCAGATGCCTCATAGCTCTAGCAACCTGGGTTCAATCTTTGCTTCAGTGCTCTGGATATGGAGATTGCACATTCGCCCTATGTCCATGTGCATTTCCTCCAACATCTTAAAGATGTGCAGGTTGTATGGGGTTGACAAACCACATCAGTCCTTGACCTGTTGATATATGTATACTGTGTGCCTAAAATCACATTTCAATGCTATATGACTCAATCAGATAAAAAATAATTAAACAGATATTACCAAATATTAGCATAGAAACATAGAAATATGTGCAGGAGGCCATTCGGCCCTTAAAGCCAGCACCGCCATTCATTGTGATCATGGCTGATCGTCCGCTATCAATAACCCGTGCCTGCCTTCTCCCCATATCCCTTGACTCCACTAGCCCCTAGAGCTCTATCCAACTCTCTCTTAAATCCATCCAGTGATTGGGCCTCCACTGCCCTCTGTGGCAGGGAATTCCATAAATTCACAACTCTCTGGGTAAAAAAGTTTTTTTCTTAGCTCAGTCTTTTATGACCTCCCCTTTATTCTAAGACTGTGGCCTCTGGTTCTGGACTCACCCAACATTGGGAACATTTTACCTGCATCTAGCTTGTCCAGTCCTTTTATAATTTTATATGTTTCTATAAGATATCCCCTCATCCTTTCAAACTCCAGTGAATACAAGCCTAGTCTTTTCAATCTTTCCTCATATGACAGTCCCGCTATACCAGGGATCAATCTCGTGAACCTATGCTGCACTGCCTCAATCACAAGGATGTCCTTCCTCAAATTGGTGGAGATCTAGTTGCAGTCACAAGAATCTGCAAGGTCCTGACCCAAGACGTCACCTATCGATGTTCTCCAGAATGCTGCCTGACCTGCTGATTCACTCCAGCACTTTTGAGTTTTATTTGCCTTAAGATCCGATTGTACCTGCTTTCGAATTGTGGTGGAGAAGACTCATGGGTCCAAACAGTCCACTCCTACACTGAACCTTATATTAGAAGACCAACATTGGAGAAATTAAAATTATAAAAAGTCACTGAATGTCACAATGATAAGGATGGGCAAGGTAATATGAAGATAATAATTTTAAGTTTTCATTACTGTGGGATGGTAGGTTGTGAAGAGGCCTGATGGGCTAGTGGGAACAAGAACAAATCGGGTCTATTGGCAACAGAATTTGGATTCTCTCAAGATGATAGTGATTATTATGAGTTGTCAATTCAAAGATTTCAAAAGCATGTGGATGAAACAGAGGAAGAGAAAGAAGAAATCACAGAAGAAATCCCATTCCTTCTCTCCAGAGATACTGCCCGAGTCCCGCTGAGTTACTCCAGCATTTTGCGTCTACCTTCAAGAAGAAATCAGATGGATACAGGTAGTTTTGGTCCCAGATTGAAGATCTCAGAGTGAAGCAGATTGCTGAATTTGCAAAGGTCCAAAGTAAATGAAAAGATTCCCTCAAGCATACTGCTACTGATCCAATTTGCAATTTTCCTCAAGCAATGTTCATGGTTTCTATATAACTGAACAGGTAATTTACTTGCCAATCTTGAGCTTAAGATTTCACCTTTTTTGTGCTAACAGGGCTAGCTAGAAGGAAGTAAAATCCATTATTCTATGTTAAACTTTAAGAAATTACTGACATTGATACAGATTCAAGGTTTCAATGCTCAATCTGTAGGAAACAACAACTACATCTTGGGACTAAATTATTTTCAGTTATGGGAATAGCACGAGTAGGAAATAAGAAAAGCATCATGTGCAGCAGTTCTGGTGCTCCAACAGCACGGCTCTGGTACAAGGACAGAATGAGTAGAATGTGTGGAAAGGAACTGCTGATGCTGGTTTATACCGAAGATAGAAACAAAGTGCTGGAGTTACTCAGTGGGTCAGGCAACATCTTTGGAGAAAAAGGATTGGCGACATTATGATATTACTCCCTGACCTGGGAGAACTTGATGTGATACCCAGTCAGAAATAGAAGTGATCTGGCCATTAGCATTTGCATTCCAATTCACAATAAAACAAACAAAACTCTGTAGATTCTAAAAGTAATGCAATATTCCCTCAACTTACCTGATACTATTAAGACTGCTGAAGGGTATCTGGTGGTGAATCTGGTGATGTGAAGGAGGCTGTGTATGAACCTGAGGCAGAGGATAATGCTGCAGTTGTGGTTGTAACTGTGGTGTTGGTTGTCTTGATTGTGGCCGTGATGAGTAGATGGGCTCCTTTATCGTAGGACTTGCTGTGCTGTTGGAGGTGCACGCTGAAGGCGGTGGTGGTACCACTATAGCTGGTGGGCTTGGGACCAGTGGCACAAAGGGTGTCTCCTTACTCTGCTCCTGGCTGCGCTCTAGTCCGGATATCTTGGAAACACCTGGTCCTTTTGTTTCAGGTTTCTCATTCGACGTCAGATTGCTTCCAGCAAAGCTTGAACCTAGGAAATTGGAATAAACCAAAACCGATTTTGAAGTATTTGTGCAGTACATTTCCATGTTTAATCATCATCAGCTGATTCCACCTCTAAGGGATAGAGTCAGCTTTAATATCTCACTCCTAATTATTGTTAAATGCCTGTCGATTCCAGAGTTCACCAGGCACACATTCTAGCAAAAAATGATTATGTTGCAGTTGAGCTCTGAAAAGTTCAGTCTTTTCCCACTGTACTGATCAAAATCCTCAACTCATTCATGCCTGTTAATATTTAAGGATTAATTAAATGTAGGGGTTTATCACAAAAGTAATAGCATTTCCCACAATTTATTAAAATCTACCTATTTAAACCGCCAAAGGGGCCAATCTGCCAGCCCTGCCGTCCAGGCATAATCCATTTGCACAAATTACAATCAAATGAATACGAGGGTGGCAAAGTAGCATGGATATTAACACTAATTGTTGTCTAGCTTCACACAGCACAGCCTTGCTGCAATTTACTTAATGAAAATCTGTTTAGTTTAATTGCTTTGATGCTATTCCCTTTATCTCAATGAATGCATGCATTAAGCCAGCTTTGCCGGCCACACTTCTACAGTAATATTCTACAAGAGGAGCCAACAAGAAGAAAGGACAGAATTTATGTCCCTGGGCTTAATCTCCTCACTCAAAAAAAAAAAATCACATTCCAGCTGGCTTAAGGTTCTCTAAATCAGACTGTTTTAAGCACACAAAGGCAAGTGTAATGAAAAACATCTTTGAAACAGAAGTTCAACTTCAAGTATTAAGAGAAATTGCAACAAAGCTCAGATTCATTTTTAATTTGTTCCCCTCATTTTTAAACTACTGTTAAATAAATTTGTTCCACAGGTGCATAACCCCTTCTAACTAAGTGACCTTTTACTGTCAATCTTCCCACTATGAGTTCACCTATAAATTAAAAATAAAACTAATTCTATTGCAAGGAAAAGCAATTTCTGTAAACAACCTCTGACTGAGATAAGGACGTAGCAACTAAAGTATATCAGGCAGATGCCAGAACTTCGCCACAGTGCCTCCAACTGCACACTTCGCCACCAATTAGTTTTAACCGTCACATGATTTACAGCACCACTGCCAATATCTGTGCCATAATCTACAATTTCCTTGCTAAACCATTCCCTCCTTATGTCCCTCTTTCTCATTATGGCACTATTTATGAATCCACGTATTTAACAAAGCTTTTAATCACAAAAGAAATAAAGCCAAGGGAGGTGATTTTGCTCTTTGGTCCTGTTCCGCCATTTAATAAGGTCAGAAATAATCTTTCAATTCATCGGCAAATCTCGAATATCCAAAAATGAAATGAGCTCCATTTTAAAACTACTCAATGGCTGAAGCACACAATTAATTGTATTGAGCAGAGAATTCCAGAAATATAATTTGTCTCCAAAAATAAGGTTTCCGCTTCCATGATGAATTGCAGTCTGAAGAAGGGTCGCAACCCAAAACATCACCTATCCATTTTCTCCAGAGATGCTGCTTGACCCGCTGAGTCAAGCATTCTGTGTCTATCTTTAGCATAAGCCAGCATCTGCAGCTCCTTATTATACAATGAATTACAGTTGTGCTGAACAACTTCATATTTTTCTGTCTAACATGCGTGTTTTCACAATTATTCATTTAGCATGTCTATATTTTCTTGAAGCCACGATATTCTTGCAAATTTTTATCAATTACTTGATCCCAGCAGACCACTAACCAGATGAATACCATGACTTAACCCAAGGGTTGTGATATCTCCTAGATCAGTGTCGAGGTAGCCTCCCATTCCTTTATGCCTCCGAACATAAGCAGTTCAGACTTCAGCTCCACAGTTCTGAGCTGAAACTCCTCAAGTTAAAGGCACATCACATACATATGTGCGTGTTGGAAATCACAATGGTTTCCAGGAGAATTCCAATGATAGCTTTCCCTTGGCCATCAGGCTCTAGGGTAGTCCGACTTATCTCTGCCCCAATGTGGACATTGGACTTTGTCTCTAGACCTGAAGCACTACAATGCTGAGAACTATATTCTGCACCCTGCATCTTTCCCTTTGTTCTACCTATTGTACTTGAGTTAGACTTGATGGTATATATGTATAGTATTATCTGATTTGATAGCATGCAAAGCAAGGATTTTCACCATACCTTGTAGATATGACAATAATCAACCTAACCTACATCTAAACCTAAAGGATCACCCACGTGTAGTTGTTGTACATTATCTGTCCTGCTATCCCCATGTGACCTCATCTAATTCAACTTTTTATTTAGGTACCCTTCAGTGTACCGTTTATTCCATGACTAATGAATGGATTAAGTTAAGGGCAACCACAAGTAAAATATTACTGTTAAATTACTTACTGCAAACCTTTTTCAATGTTTTGCCTCTTTGTTTTTGGCTCTTGGCTCTGGTAAAAAAATATTTTCCTAAACTGATATTATTAATGTCCAAAACTCACTGAGAGACTCAGGCTTGAAGCTGTTGTCCAATGAACTCATCCAAAGTCTGTCAAATCTAATCTAATATCTCCTTTGGTTCAAGTACCACTCTTGTCAGATTGTGAAATGCCCTGGGCCATTTCACAAAATTAAGATGCTGTTTAAATATGGAAACAGCTGCAACTCAACATGGAAAGAGAAGCAGTATATTTGGAGGCAAACTCTCAGTCGACTTGCATAGAACTTCACTGATAGAGTTGTCTCACTGATAATCGGTTTTCACCTTGACTAGCAGTTGGTGGACGCACAAAATCCACTCTGTATCTAATGGACCAGCATGGGCAATGTCTAATCCAGTTGCAATTTGCAAAGCCATTTGTGTGCCTATGTTGCAGTTTGCCGTATGGGTGATTTATACTCAAGAATTCCAATGATAGCTGGAGCTTTCTATCTCCATATACACATTCCTGCTTCAAAATAATAATGGAAGGGGAACAATTCCACATAGCTCACAAACTTGAGAAAGCATAGAGCTTTGTGCAGGAAGACTACCATACTGTAGTTAAAATACTTTCAAATTGGTCAAAGCCATCTAATATATCCAGCTCAGTCAACAATTGATTTTTCAAGATCGTGCAAAGTTTGGTCACATCTCATCCAATCAGTTTAATTCTTCATCGATGGGAATGTCAAACGTCAGGGTTAAATAGGAAACCAGATAAACATCAATGTTGAAAAATAGTGAATATTTATAGCTTAATCATTTTTAAAAGAGGAAATCAAATATCAGTTATTCTACCACAGATGTTGTATAAATGCTATCAGGCACCAGGGCCTTTTGGTTCATTTTTGTTAGCTAGTTCAAACCATGCAATCATCAGAGATCATACAGGGAAAGATCAGGGGACACATTTTACTTTGATGCAGTAATTAGCAATCCTTTCCATGTGTTTTGTTCCTTGTTCACATCTGTAAGGAACATTAACATTTGAAGTACTTTCCCGAGGTGAATCAGTGCATCAAGCTAATTTATTATTCAACAGCTGCCAACAGATTTAGTTATTCTTTTTATGTACTTAAGATAGTCAGCCAGCTAACACCGTAAATGCCCTGTACAGAGTTTGCAAACACTCATGTAACGTTTTAAAATGTGTCATGTTGGAAAATATAGATGACTACAATAGGGTGGAGCTTTAGACTTATTATGAGCCCATGTTAATTTAAAGTAAAACACCCTAAATACCATCTTACAGTAACACTAGTTGCACAACATATTTTCAAGATCATGGTTCCAGAGGCTGGTTGCCATTAAGACTTTAATTGAAAAATGTCAATACCAATACAATAATGAATGCGGCATAAATGTAACATTCATTTGGCATCATTTGGGGTGGTTAGCAAAAAATGTTTTTGGTGCTTTAATTCTTTGCTTTCTCTACATCTGCTTTATTTTTCTAAACTTATGACAGTTTCACTGCAGATGCGAGGATCTTCTGAAGAACTGCCAGCTATGTTTAACTATCAAGACCACATGGGCAAAGGCAGAGTCATGCAATCTTCGAATGTACCATGGACGAGGCAAAAAATGGAATTCTAATCAAAATCCAAGGGAAAAAAAACCCAATAGAATCAGCATTGATGCACACAAAGTTTTGAAATCTACTTTATTTGGTTTGGGGCAATCACACTCAAGTTTTCAGAATAAGTGTTTGTGAACAAAAGATTAGCTTAAAATTGGATCAGATACACATTTGGCCATTTATCAGGAATAGGTTCATATTGCTTTGGGTATTTGAATGTGGAGTGTACACATTAGACATTAAACATAAAAAAGTACCAGTAGTTATTTCCAAAGAAACAGGTCTATGATGCATCTCATTTAAATGCATCAGTCTGAAGAAGGGCCTCGACCCAAAATGTCACCCATTCCTCTCTCCAAAGATGCTGCCTGTCCCATTGAGTTACTCCAGCATTGCGTCTATCTTCATTTAAATTGACCATTGACTGGTTAGCACGCAACAAAAGCTTTTCACTGTACCTTAGTACACGTGACAATAAACTATACTAAATCACTGGAAATAACTTAGCCCAAATTTCTCCAATGAACAACAATAAACAAGTACTCCTCCATTTTATTTCTATCAGTAAAATATTGATCAATGTTCTAAAATTAATGGGATCACACAATAACTGGATTCAAGATTCTTGACAATTTTGTCCTTCTTGAGTATTGGAATGTTAGGTGTTCCTTTGAAAATATCTTATTTTATCCAATATTATGCTAATCCTTTTGATTTCTAAAAGGCAACCTTGTACTGCAATTTATTAGTAGTATTTCACTAAAGTATATCATAGGCAAATAGTTTATACTCAAACTGTACCATAGTAGCAGCATTAGTAGATAGGAAATAAATGAGAAGCAACAATATGCATTTCCCATTCTGACCTGAGGAATTGATTTTGTCTCCCATTCCCTAAACAGAAAGTTATTAATCTTTTCAATTAATGCATGCTCATGCTCCAAAAGTGGAAACTAAACCATTACATCAGTATTTGGTCCCTGAGAGCATTATTGTGGCATGTAATTACTGTATATACTGTACCTATAGGTACCATGAAAGTCCAGTGGTGATATTAAAAGGCAAAAGTGCAAGGTCGTCAGGTTTATTAACTAACTCACATTTATGCTGCAAAATACTTAAAAGGTAATTCTAAATGTGATAGTTCATTCAATTATTAGTGCCCGAGTGTCCCCAATAATAATGAATAACATTTGCTCATTGTAAACGGATTTCACTTTTTTTTTAGGAATCTATGTGAGATTATTAAATTATGCCTTAAGAGTTTAAAGTACAGGTGGCTTTGCCAAATAAGTGACAATGAGCATCTTCAGCTTGATTTTAATGGCGACGAGGAATAATAGTCCACAGCTGCTAAGCAAAATCACCTTTTATAAACATCACCTTTTAGAAACTCCAAAGATATGACACCATTAAAACATCAAGATCTGCTTTCAATTAACTTATTGACCAATATCCCTCAAGAAACAAGTATGGATAACACAATTCATTCCAGTATCTATTTTCTGTTGTATTTACAGAGAGATTCTGGTCGAGCTGCACATTGCAAACTTGGGCTTATTTATTCTTCATACTGATTCTTCACTTATGTTGATTTGCTGACAATGCTGCCATATATTGTCCATCCTTAATTGCTGGTGAAGAGGCAGTTACGGGTCGAGCATGTAGAGCAGCACATTGGGCAGCTGGATGAAACGCTATCTCGTAGCTCCAGCAACCAGGCTCAATCCTGAATTTTGCTGCTGTTT
Source organism: Raja brachyura (assembly GCA_963514005.1). The sequence goes on along the minus strand of OY740808.1, from coordinate 2,169,039 downwards.
GTGTGGCATTTGCATGGTCTTCCTGTGACTACTTGGGTTTCCCCAAGTGCTCCCATTTCCTCCCACATTGTAAAAATATGCAGGTTGGTAGGTTACTAGGCCACGGTATGTTGTACACAGTATATTGCACACTGTATATTGCCCCTAGTACGTAGGTCAGTGTACAGTCTGGCATTTGGGGGGGGGGGGGGGGGGGGGGGGGAAAGAAGGGAAAGAATAGGAGAATGTGGGGCCAAACTAGATAAAGATGGCAAATTTTCTGTAATATCCAAGGCATTAGTGAATCGGATGGGTTATTATAAACATCCAGTAGTTTCATATTCAATGTTATCAACAGTAAATTTTTAGAAAATGTTAGATTTAATTGATTAAATTTAAATTCCCAGCTGCTGTGGTGAGACTTCCCAGCTACTGGGTCAGTAATAAGTGTTACTATACCACTTAAGATCAGATGGATCAGTAGTCTTCAGTCATTTTTCAGATCAGCCAGGTTTAATTCAACCAACTGCAAAATTGTAGATTGATTCCTTCAGTTGCACAAAGATTAAATGGTCGCTGGGCAGCAATCGAACAATGTAATACCAAGAAACTGGCTTTACTCAAGTTTTAATAGACCAGTGGAGCTACAATTCAATGTTAATGAATGAAATACACTCTTAAACAAGATCTGCTTCCAACTGGTTCATCTTGCTCATCAACCAATAACAAGATCTTCTGAGTTGCTTTATTGATAGAAACAATCAAACTGATAAAACATGAGGTGCAATTTCTTCCTACTTCCAAGTCAAAATCTTGCTTGCAGTGAGAACAAAATCATAATACAAAAATGTTCACGATCAGAAATTGTTTGTGTGGTACTGCAATGAAATCGCAATTAGGTATTTTTATGAAGCTGATTTGAATTTCATGTCCAAAAATCTATAAATGAAATTTGTTTAATAATAATCTTGTGTTTAAATTCTGCTTATTCTAAAATCTACCACAAACTGATATAGTCTATTATATCACATTGCTTAAACTTTTTACTGGAAAATAGGTAGTTTGCCTTCAGAACCAGAATTTTGATTTGAAGAATCTCAGCATGAATAAAAGCATTATCTCAGAAATAATTTAATGGATTAGAGTGCTTTGAAGTAGAGGCAGATAAATTTGTTCCAGCGCAGTAGGAAGAATATAGATAAGCAAAGTCAATCTCTTCCCACTGGAGTAGGAAAATTCTGCCGAGTGACAGAAGCTGTTGGTTATGGACAAACAGATGCTCATTGACTGACAACACAAATTCAGTCTGAAGTGCAGTCTTGACCCAAAATGTCACCTACCCACATTCTCCAGGGATCCTGACTGACCCACTGAGTTATTCCAGTACTTTTGTGATTTAAAAAACAAAGTATATGTTACATTGTTTTTTACAACCAACTGAAGAAGGGTCTCGACCCAAAATGTCACCCATTCCTTCTCTCCAGAGATGCTGCCTGTCCCACTGAGTTACTCCAGCATTCTGTGTCCACCTGAAGATATATCATCCGGCCAATTAAAATTAATATTGAAGCAACTGTGTTAATTTGCCACAATAAGCAATACTTACCCACGTGCACTGTAATGAAACATTTAGGGAAGGGACACGGAGCAAAGGCATTGATTGCTGCAGCCTTTCCTACTTCAGCAGCTGTCTTCAGGTGATATCTGTATGTATGATGCTTTCATTGCTTTAAGTGCCCTGTTCAAGCAACCTGCATTCCATCCATCATCATTCATTAGTAAAGCTATTGGCAGCCAATTAACTAGAGAGGGCCCTAGCTGTGAAACAAATCGGGATCAGTTCATCTTCCATCCTTCAGGCTGCAGGCAACTGGAATTTGCCACTGAGGCTGTCACATCTGGTTTCCCTCTCTATATATAACCCATTCTATAAACTGTCAAAATGGATTTGGAACTAAATCAGAGTAGCGCTGTAGTGACAGCGGCAAATAGGGGGAATGTGCAACAAACAAGTTTCTAAGGAACCAAGTATTGGTGTAACTGTAGGGCCATACACAACCTGATATGTGCTGTCCTGATGAATTTCATTTGCTGAGCAATAAATACATTCAACTGATGTAAACGGAAGCTCACTCATCATTAAACAAAACACTGAAGCATATTTTTATTTCCATGTACCTGTCGCAAACAACACAGCATTCCTCCCTCCACCACGAAAAGTCCGTTAACCAGCTCCACAGCTCTCAACAATATCCCTCTTGGGCTCAAACTCGTCTCGAGCCAACAATTGGCCTATCAGGGAACCTCCTGGCCCTGATTTGCCCTGTGATTTTTTCTACTTGCTTCCAGTTCTTGTTCCCTACACTCGTTATTGCAATCAGTCATAACAAGGGTCCCGACCTGAAACATTAGCTATCCATTTTCTCTAGAGATGCTGTCCTGAGATCCTGAGTTACTCCAGCATTGCGTGTCTATCTTTGGTATAAATCAGTATCTGTAGTTCCTATTCATTACATTATTCTCCCTGCTGTATTTAATATAGTCCTGCTAACAAGTATTTGAAAGACCTCAAATCTCCCATTAGTTTATCAATGTTTGTTTCTTTCCCAAAATAACCTCCTGAGGACATGAAGTCTGACATTCTATTTCACTCATAAGCATTTACATTTTTTCTCCCAATGGTGTAGGTGAGAAAGATGAGAGGGGAAGAACTATACAGTAAAGGAAAAGCTATTTTATGTTAGCAATGTTTCACAATCAATGTGAAAGGCTTTGTATGGCACCTGTAAAGAGTTCCTATAAATGTGAATTTAAACTACAAGTTGAAGCTACATTGTTTTACTGGTGTATTACTGCTGCCAGTTCCTGACATATGTGCCTCAGCCAAGCCAAAGCATGTGTTGAGGTTGCTCAGGTAGGCTAAGTGCTTTCATAAAAAATGTGGCCCTTGATTGACAGTATCAGCAAATCTGTCACTGGCACTGTCTCCAACTGCTTGAAACTCTCATGCCAGGAGCCCATTCCACTAAAACCCTGGTTAGCACGATTACAATCTCCTTGGTGATGTCCTGATTAACCCAGCAAGTATCTGACATGCTGACAACGCACATGCTTTAGTTACTTATGTGCAGCACATCCTCGGAAATTACTACTCAATGTCTACAGGTCTTGGATAATCGATATATCTATGTGATTAAAATTAGGCATGTGCATCTCCAATTTCAGAATTCAGATTAATCTTCCACATAAAAAAACAAGAAATTCTTTGAGAAAATGATCTCCCATCATTATATACACCAAAAAATTAAGGCTGGGAATCACTCTTGTCAGTATAAACCTTGGTGGCACGTTTGCTGAAAGACCAAACTTTTCAAATGCACCACATACATGTTAAGTTTATAACCTTTTTAATGTGCAAAAGATCGTTTTGGTTAGTAAATTAAGATAGGCTTCACCCTTCTGTATGCTACTGCTCTCTTTACACTTCTTTGCATACTTTCTTCTTGTTTTAACTGTCCTTAAGGTGGAAACTTTCAAGATGTGTATACCAAAAGAAATTTGTTCTTTGATATTTCACTCATTTCCCATGCAAGTCTTCAAGGAAACAAGTGGGACTATTTTATAATTTATAAATGCATTGCTTTCATGTAGAAATATCGGAGAATCAGATCGTCGCATTATTTTCAAAGACTTAAAATCAAGTACACTTATGTGTGTTGATATGACCACGCCTATACCTGCAAACTCATTTTATAAATAGAAGCATTCTATGGGTAGAGTTGATATTGGTAGTAACCATATATCCCACACGCTTCCATGCTCAAATATTTTTATGGCATTATTCCTGCATAAGTTATGTTCTTCATCTTGCCACATTCCAGTAAAATAAATATGCAGTTTCCCTTGCATTCATGCTGCAATGAAAGCATCAATTGTAATGCAAGATTCTGCTCCACTGGTTGCAAACACTTCCCAAATACCTCTGGTCAGAAGAGACATTTTCCCTGTTAAGAGGTGACCAATAAGAGGCAAAGGCAATTAAGTTCGATCCGATGCTTACTTTTCCATACAGTGTATAGGTATTGCACATTAGAATCTCTAATCTGTATTATTAAATATCTCAAGACCAGAAACACTAGTATTCAGCCAATAAAATTCAATTTCATGATTGAAGCACCACAAAACAAGGTAGTCTGTGTCCAGCCGATAGGTCTGGAAGTCTGGCTCGATTCTCCAGCATTACACTCCAGACATCACCTGGGGGCAGTATAAGAGATCGCACAGATTTACTTTCATTTGTAGATACAGCGCAGAAACAGGCTCTTTGGCCCACCACGTCTGCGCCGACCAGCGATCCCTGCACACTTTTACTATCCTACGCACTAGGACAATTTACAATTTTACCAAAGCCAATTAACCTACAAACCTGCACGTCTTTGGAATGTGGGAGGAAACTGAAGCACCCGGAGAAAACCCCACGTGATTACAAGGAGAACAAACCAGCTCTGTTTAGAGAGCCACCGTAGTCAGGATCGATGCCGGGCCTCTGGCGCCGCAAGGCAACAACTCATCACTGCACCACCCCTAATTTCAATGGGGATTGTAGGACAAAGATCTCGAGTCAAAGGGAAAGTTAATTTTATTTTCTGAAATTTGTAAAATGTAATATAGTTTAATTATTTTGATTTTAGTTATTTTTGCCATATTTGAATATCAAACACACATTTATAAACTAGTAAAATGAATTATAGGTATTGCAGGCAAATGCATCATATCCTCTTGTGAAAGTCGGCAATTGTGTTGGTATATCCAAGTGCCTTCCCTTATGAAGTTGTGCACATTATAAATGATATGAAAAATTAATCTATTCCTTCATTTGCAGCTAAATTCCAACGTGGCAAACATCAACGCTTCACTGTCTACAAACTAACCATTCTACAAAGAAAATCCGGAATCCTGATCTCAGGCTGAATAACATTTAACTTTAAAAAGTACCCAGTTCCTTGATTGAAACTGAAAACATTGAGTGATGTCCATTAGAAAACTTAAATGATAAGCAGTGAGTGATTTTCAAATATGTTGGAGGTAGAAAGAATGCTGCACGTAAATGTATGTAGAATGCTGGTAAAGGAAAGGTCAACGTGGACCACAGTTAGTGTTTAGGGACTGATGCATGTATTAGAATAGAATTCAAGGGTATGATTGTGAGCATCAGTCTACAGGGCTTCAGAGACCAAAAATGTTAATGGCACTGATTAAATTGCTTTGCAGATGCTCAATAGGCAGAATGGCCTCCTTCTCTACCTCAGATACTTTGCAAGTATTTTGCAGGAAACCAAGCTTTAGGGTAATATTTACAAATGACTTACTGAGAATTAAGAGAACATAATTTATAACGACAAAACCATAAACTTCAAATTTCACTGGACTTCCATTTCTATCATAGGACAACACAGCAAATTATGTTCAGATAAAGAGCTATATTTACTGAACATGAAGACCAGATCCAAAAGCGATGCCAATAGTACCAAAAGGGTGCATTTCTTTTCAAATAATAACCATTTTCTGACCCGTTTATACTGAGACAGGCATTTCCATACAATTTGAAAGGATCACACGGAGTTATGACGGCATTTCAGGGAATTTCATTGTGCGGTGCACACGAGACAATAAAGCGCCACTGAATTGAATATACTTGCGATGCGGATTTCTAAAAAAATAGAATACTTAAAACATTTCTTAAAACGTGTTTTGGGGCAAGAAAAACAGTATTAAATAAAGTCTAACATAAATTCAGTTGTGAAATGTACAAAACAAAGACTTGGTTTCAGTCTGAAGTTCAATAAAAACAGATAACATCACAATTAATTATCTATATAGTTTTTATTTGTTTGATTGCACCCCAACTGGAGAGCTACTGTATGCAACCTTGAATTTTCCAACCACTATTCTACAAGTAGACTGGATACATTTATTTTATTTATTAACAGCCTTGGCTAAAGCCTTCAAAATCCCTAATCTCAAGGCGCTTCACGAACTTTTCTATTGAATCAATGAACACCAGCTATGTTCTTTCCTAAAGATCCTGATGCACTGATATATCTGCTAATACCTCCAAATCCCTGCTCTTTGGCTGCATTCAATCACATTTAACTGAGATTAAATAGAGTTAAGCACTAGTGCACCTGCATTTGATTTTCGTATTAAAACAATTTGGTTAACTTTGCCTATTTCACAACAATCAATCCAGATCTCAAGTGAATTATTTGTGTTAACGCAAAGCACAAAGTGTCTCCAAGTGGTTGTTTTCTTCACAGAATGGCAGTTTGCTTGCTGGCCACGCTCAGGATCCTCTTTTATTTGATTAGACATTCCTAACATATGAACGTGCAACCAAATTAGACGCGAGAGCAGGCTTCTTAACCCTGTGAGCCTGCTCCACTATTCAATATGCAGTAACCTTTCACCCCCTTGCTTTCATCTACTCCCTTAAAACTATTAAAACATTCAGTTCCATTGTCCTTTGAGAAAGAGAATTTCCTAGACTCATAATGGGCAACTTCTTGCTTTTAAATAAGTAAAACAAAATCTCAGAGGTTTTAAGTAAAATGGAATAACTTCCTTTTTTGAATTGACATTAGTCCATGGTGAAACATGTATATTAATGGTCCCATTGTAAATATTTAAAGATATTCATTCTTAAAAAGTAAACTTAATTACAATTTTCCCCAAATACTGCTCAAATCCATTAATCTCTTGAAGAAGGGTCTCGTCCCGAAACATCACCCATTCCTTCTCTTCAGGGATGCTGCCTGTCCCACTGAATTACTCTAGCATTTTGTCTATTTTCGGTTTAAACCAGCATCTGTAGTTCCTTCTTCCCACACACCTCTTTCTCACAGGTTCTGAATTGATCACCAAACTTTTCACAACAGGAAGTGAACAAGCCCCGGTATTGATGAGAATGGGCTCTGAGGATTTAGGATGCTGTAGTGGGGTGTTGAAGGATGTGAAAATGGGAGTGTAGAAGGCCTAAGAAAACTAATATCTTGTTTTCTGTCGGTCTTTTTCTTTTCATTGCCTTGGAGAATTTATGTATAATTGATATTTTTGTGCATTGGCCGAGTCTATATGCCTGTGATACTGCTGCAAGCAAAATGTTCATTTTACCTGTACTTCACTATAAATGTGCAGACAACCCCTAACTGGTTCTAATCTGCACCTGCGGAGCCTTATGAATATTTTGATTGTTTTAAATATATATTCTATACCACCCATTCTAATGGAATATTTTTATATTTTCATAAAATGCTTATAGGGCTGTTCACAGTGCATTGCAATTTGCTCCAAAGTAAGTAGTCTTAGAATATTGCGCAAAGTTGTTACATTTAATGTATGTATACATCCAAAGAAAATAAATGGTCAGACTTCAAAATGTGCAATAGATTAGGCTGAATTTGTCTGCTCCCAGACCCAATCTACAATTAGTCTTGAGCAGGGGGAAACAAAACAGGTGATTGTTCCTTTTGGCACACAAGATCATTAGTTACAAAATGACCACTCGATCACTATATTGACTGTTTAAGAAAGAACTGCAGATGCTGGAATAATAGTATAGTATAGTGTATAGTAGTCTACCTACTATATTGACTGTATTACAATCAGCTTTGTGAACATAACATTCCCGTACGGATCCAAACATGAATTACCTTTACCAAAACGTTTTGCAATGCCGACTCGGTAACGTTACTGATTTACCCCTTTCACACGTCCCTGGAAACTGACAGCATTGAACCCATCAATACAAATTGCACTCTTCCACTATTTCCCTGATCCATACCGTCTTTTTCTGACATTTCTACACCCAACAGCAATGCTGCTTCATAAGACTTTGACAACAGTGTCTCGTTATTCCTCCCTAAGGCACAAACCTAGGCAGGCAAAGTTGTTCTTTAGATGTCAGTTTTGAATATCAAATTAGGATACATTGCCAACTGCACAGAGCTAAAGTCTAAATTGTCTCATTTCTGCTTGACACAACTATCAACTATTTTGTTTAAATGAGAATTCTGCAGGTAAATTTTGACTTATTGGAGACAGTGCAAAGTCTCTTGAAGGGTGAAAACACTAAATATTATTTTAAATGTTTAGATGAAGTTTACACATGTTGATAAGGATGTGGGTGTCAAGGTGAAGAGGTGCGAGAAATGTTCTGCAGTTTTCTGGAACTGGGTCAGTTAACATTGGAGCTACACCAAGATGAGCATGCAGTTACAGCGTCAGCAATCCAATATGTTAACATCGCAGCAGCAGGTGTTGAAAATAGCTGGGACTCAATTATGTCTAAATCATTGGTTTAAAAACTTTGGCGTGATGAATTCCCTGAAAATATTGATATACTTCAAGGAATTACTTTATAAAGTAGAAGGGAGGGGAGGGGGGAGGTTGGAGCAGCAGACATTGTATACATGGCTTTAGCAAGACCTTTGGCAAGGATTTGCATGGTTGGCTGATCCACAAGAACACATCGGATCCAAGGTGAGCTCACCAAATAGGTGCAAAATTGGCTTGTGGCAGAAGCCAAGGGTGATGGTGGTGACTTGTTTTTCAGAATGTGGGCCTGTAACAATTCTTGTCTTCTCTCCCTCAAGGAACTTTAACCAAAAGGTTCTGATTTACTTTGCTATATTTTGCCATTATCTCTTGCTATCCCAACAGCGTAGCCCCTTGTTATCAGTTTCCTCTATGGAAAAAGATTTTGCATCCTGAACCTGACCCAAGATCCTCTGAGGCCTACTCTGACCAAAATTATAAAATGGTAATTATTAGTAAAGGCACGGGAGAATTATGCCTACCTAAGAGATCGATCTCTTCAGGCATAATACTCCGTGCCTTTCATCCGCAGTACTTGTAACACGTGAAAGTGTGTGCAGCTCACGTGCCGTCGACGCGACTTCAAACCTTCACGGACAAGGGGAGCTGAAGGCAGCTGAAATTCTGCCTTTGCACCGTGGACTGTGTACTCAGCATACACAGCAGCGCAAGTCTCTTGGCGAGTTTTTCAAACATGGATTGCCATTATCTTAAGAGTATCTTATGAAACAAAGTGGGAAGAATGTTCATGTATATATGTGGTACGTATATTTCTTTGAGCTATATGTTTTTAAATACCGTATTTCCTGGCAATGAAGATGCTATTTTTTACTCAAAAATAAGGCACAAAAATGTTCCCTTGCGTCTTGGAGGCTGAAGGTTAGGTTGTTAGCCAAGAAAGATAGACTTGGCTCTCCCTCAGTACAGTAACATCAAGAACGAGCTACTTCCCTCCCCGGCCACCATGCGGCGGCTCCGCGCCTGGAGCGTCGCAGCAGTGGTAAGCGAGTTACTGGCATGATCCCTGACCCCCTCCTTCTCAACTTGGCTATCCCTCCACTCCTGCCCTCCCCGCAACTTTACTCCCGGCCCCCTCCTTCTCAACTTGGCTATCCCTCCGCTCCTGCCCTCCCCACAACTTTACTCCCGGCCCCCTCCTTCTCAACTTGGCTATCCCTCCGCTCCTGCCCTCCCTGCAACTTTACCCCCCGGCCAGACTCCCCACATGCTGTGAAAGGAACTCTCCCCTCCCAATGGGTCCCTTGAACTAGTATTGTCATTCAATAAGATCACAACTGATTTAACTCGTCCCGGTGTGCTCCCGTTTTTCCCACGATCTATTCACCTGCCATCACCCTCCACCCCCCACCTATCAGTAATTCAGAATGAAGGAGATTTGGAAGCCTTGGGCAAATTGAATTGTTACTTACTTTATTTTTTTGAGCGTGAGAAATTCTATATCGCGCCAGCCTTCTTTCAAAATTTAGCAACTCAAAATGGGGTGCGTTTTCAACGCAGGTGCGTCTTCATTGTCGGGAAATACGGCACTTTATTACGAGATATGGCTTTTGAAGACTTTATAAAAGTCGACTGACAGCATACGGAGAGGAGAATCTGCGCATGCGCGATTTAAGATTTTTTTTTAAATTTAAAAAGCTGACTGACTAACCTGAGCAATTACTCACGGCACGTGCCTGCTCTGAGGTTACAGTCCTAACATCACCTTTTACCAACAGAGATATACAAACCATCAGCAATTGCACTTATAATCTGGCAGAGAGCTGCTCATTTTAAAACATGTTGTCTGTTCAGTTACATTATACAACTCTGTAATATCTGTGATTCTGATTTGTTGAAAGCATCCATTGATTTTTACTACGTTTCTATTGGCCAGGTGAAATCAGTTCAAATATTTACAGGAAACCAAAGTGCACAAGACTTTTGGAAAACAGTTGTTCAGGAACTGCAGCCAAATAATACAATGAGCATCAAGTGAGAAGTTGTGTGACTAATACAATACAATATTTTATTCCATGTCATTTGAACCTCAGTGAGGCTCAAACGAAACTGTTTCCACAGCCATACAAACAAAGACAATTCCTACAAAACATACAAACAATTCAATTTACACAAACGTCCATCACAATTTACAAAAGTGTAAATGCTACTCTAAGCCTTGCTCATCTATACCACTATTCACATAAAAAGATGAATGGAATGAACAGTGAGATGTTTCCCAGAGGTGAGATAAGGTACAACACAAAGGCAAGCAGTACTTTCCTTTATTAAATGACCAGATCTACTATGCAATTGCTCATCGCTGAGGCTTACTGCACTCCTTCTGAAACCAAATAACAGCTGTTGCTCTAAAACAGATTTATCAAACAATTGAAGGACATAACTGACCAAAAGAGAAAGTATTAAGTTTTAATATTTAAAGATAGAGACTCGGTTGTTTTATTGACACAATTAATTTTTGTTTAAACTAGTTACTGATTGAAGAACTTTCCCAAGATGTACATGCAGTGGTGTATTGAGATGGACAGATCCGCATATATTTCTCTCCCAATGCACCAAAACTATCTCCGTAAAATATCTTCCATGTTGCTTCCTGCAACAGGTGCATGATGTCTACTTGACATTGGGAGACAAAGCCATTGGTAAAAGGACAAGCTTGAAAAAACAAATGTTGAGTATCACTGACCAACTGTTTTTGTTCAAGATTAACTGGTTCAAGATTTTCACTTTAATAGATTGTTACATTTGGGTGCCACGGGAATCGGTGGCATTGTGATGTTCACAATCCTATTCAAAAATTTGAAACAATGATTCAACATATTATCAGCTGAGATTTTAAAGTTTTCACAGCAAAAAAATTGCTTTAAAAATAAATCTTTATTGGCACGGTCTTCACCGAACCACTTACACCAATTAGCTGTCTGCACAAAGTTGTGAACATGGCAGAACTTATTACTTAAAGGGCCTGTCCCACTAACGCCACTTTTCAGCGACTGTCTTTGACCTTCAAGCTCGAGTCCACGCGCCTGAAAACCCTCGAGCTGAATCGACAGTCAGCGATGAAATCATGAGCTGGATTGACCGTCAACACACAAACACATCGCAAAGGCCAGGGAAAGCGGGGGAGCGCGGTCTGAAATTCACACCTGCAATGAACAGGAAGGTAAAAGACGGCTGCCACAGTGTACGGTAAGTCCTTTAGAGAGCGCGGAGGAGGGGAGAGAAGGGGGTAGAAGGATTGGAGACACTTTTAAGATGCCAGACAACTTTTAATAAAGTTTAGCGGGCACTTAACATTACCGACCGCTTTTCCTTGGCCCTGAAAACTCCCGAGCCAATTAAAATGCCCAGTCAGCAAAGGAGATTGCCTACGGCTACCCTCAACTGCCTATAACTACATAGCGACCCCACTCCATTGCACTACGAGTTCAAAAGAACCATGCCGACCAATTTTTACTCGCGGAAATTTTTTCAGCAGGTTGAAAAATTCTCCTCGACCAAACTGAGGCCGCGAGTATGCGGGAACTTCCCTCGAGCATGAAGGAGAGTTCCAGTGACCTAGGACCACGTGTTGACCATGCTGCGAGTTTGTGTCTAGAGCAAACTCTTCTAAACTCGCAAATTAGGTCGCTGCTGTGGGACACGCCCTTTACATCGCAATTTCACAACAGCCAAAACAATATCCTTAAATTAGTGCCTCCAATTAAAACAGAATTCCCAATTGTTAACTACACGTTTTGGAGCCAAGATCCCCTGGTGTAACCAACATATTAAAAATATGAGTTGGAAAAAGAGAAAAATAAAATGATACATTTTGCTACATTACCATGCAGGGCTCTCACTTAACTTTTTTCCCCTGTAGCCAGCCGGGCAATCTCGACATCTTTTTAGGTTGCCAAATGACAGTTTAGGTGGTCATTTAAGACGGTTTGCATGACGCGTGCGATAATGTGCTCGAACGAAGTGCGTAGTTACCAGTCAGAATTATGCTCAATGAAGCATTCACATATTATGTTCAAGAAGGAACTGCAGATACTGGAAAATTCGAAGGTAGACAAAAGTGCTGGAGAAACTCGGCGGGTGCAGCAGCATCTAGAGAGCGAAGGAAATAGGCAACGTTTCAGGCCAAAACCCATCAATCTGAAGAAGGGTTTTGGCCCGAAACGTTGCCTATTTCCTTCGCTCCATAGATGCTGCCGCATCCGCTGAGTTTCTCCAGCACTTTTGTCTACATTCACATATTATTTCTGCTTCAAATAACTCACAAACTAAACATATTCACCAATGAAGACATGATATTCTCCTGCCACCCCCCCATCCATTCTACACTGGTCCCCCAATTCATCCTGTACTGACCCCCCTTCCTATCCATCTTAAATGACCACAATGATATGCAACAACATTATAATACAATATCTCAACTCTTTTTACATATTGCAATGAATGCAATTTCTATTAGTTCATTCCACTTCCAAACAAAAATGTGGTTGGATTATTCAGCAAATGATCAACATGTGCCAATAAATCCTGGACCATGCACACTACAGATTGATGCAAGCGTGTTTTTTGTGAAGGACCGAAAATTACCATGACATGGCCATAGCATGGGTCGTTATTGCTATTGGCACAGAAACACTCTGGCTTCCCACATAATTTATCCATAATCAGTATAGGATGAATGGGGGGCTCAGTACGGGATGAATGAGGGGATCAGTACAGGATGCATGAGGGGATCAGTACAGGATGAATGGGGATCAGTAAAAGATGATTGAGGAGATCACTACAGGTTGGATGGGAGGTTTGGTGCAGTGTAAATGGAAGGTGGGTCAGTGGAAGTCTGACTGGGGGGGAGAAGCGCAGGATGGATGGGAAGGGGGGTCAGTACAGGATGAATTGGGGGACCAGTGTAGGATGGATGGGGGGGTGGCAGGAGAATCAATGCGAGGTTGGTAGGGTGATGAATAGATTGGGGGGGGTAGATGGGGAGGGGAGCACAGGGGATGTCAGTGAGGACTGAATAGAGGAGGGAATGGGGATCAGTGCGGGATGGAGAGGAGGAGTCCCAGGCTAAGAGTGGTGGAGGGGGGGGGGGGGAGAGAGAGAGCGAGAGAGAGAGCAAGAGAGCGAGAGCGAGAGCAAGAGAGAAAGGGGGGGGAGGAGAAGGGGCAGAGGAGGTGGGGAGAGAAGGAGGTCAGCGCTCCTCGGACAACATCGCACCGCAGCCTTGGCCGTCCCTGTCCAACGTCAAAGTGCCGCCACCAAAGGGGGAGGCGGTTGGGAACTCGTCGCCACCGCCAGCAAGGTGCGGGGCCGAGCGGTGCAGCTCAAAGATCCTATAACTATAAGATCTTTGGTGCAGCTGCTTCAGTTGGCGGAAGGAGACCTCCGCCTCCCTCCCTCTCTCTCTCTCCCCCCCTTGGCGTGCGAGAGGGGTTGTATTGAAAGCGCCGTTAACGGGTTTGCAGGCAGCGGCCGTTATCAGGGCGATAGCGGCCGCTGCCTGCAAATCAAAAGCTACAGCTGCAAAGCCACCAACTGCGCTTTCAAAACAACCCCTCTCGCACGCCGAGGCCGGGAGGAGGGAGGGAAGGAGGGCTCCTTCCACCAGGCGGGGTGCGGGGGGAGGAGGCGGTAGAGCCGCTGCTGCCGCTGTTCGGGTCCCATCATTCGCTCCGACCCATCCTCACCCTGCACCTGGTATCTTTGCCCCGCAATCAAAGATACTACAGGAATACAGCCACCGCCGTCGACACGAAACGTCACGCTCCTATTCTCCAGAGATGCTGCCTGACCCGCGGAGTTACTCCAGTTTTTTGTGTCTATCGGTATAAACCAGTATTTGCTTGCCAAGCCGGGCAAAATGAGTTGGCGTTTAGGTTGCCCGGCGGCACATTGGGTGGTCATTGGACCCGGGCAACCGCTAATTTTGAGCCCTGCCATGTCCAGATCTTAACCTATCAAAGATATACACAAAATGTTGGAGTAACTCAGTTAGACAGGCAGCATCTCTGGATAGAAGGAATGGGTGACGTTTCTGGTCGAGACCCTTCTTCGGACTGAGAGAAGGGTGAGGAAGGGTCTCAACCTGAAACGTCACCCATTCCTTCTATCCAGAGATGCTGCCTGTCCTGCTGAATTACTCTAGCATTGTGCCTATCTTCGGTTTAAACCAGCATCTGCAGTTCCTTCCAACAACAAACGACTGCTGACTGCTGGGAGATTACTGTAAAGTCTACTGTATGTGTTCAAATGTGCCCTCTCAGTTTCACATGATTGTGGATGATCAGCCATCACATTGAATGGCGGTGCTAGCTCGAAGGGCCGAATGGCCTACTCCTGCACCTATTGTTTATTGTCTATTGTACCAAGCTCTGGTTCACTGCAAATAATGAAACATCATACACATTTATATTTTTATCTGTCATAAATAGTTAATATTTTAGGCTCCAGGACCAATTTATGTGGCATCCAAATGTAACAGTATGCTAAAGTAAAAACACATGTTTATTCCTTCTTTGCTTTATGCTTTTTAACCAATCCCTAACCCCATGAATCTTTGGCAGCCAGTTTGTTTGTGATGCCACTTATAAATCCCGTGAATTAACTTGCCAGTTACATCCTCAAAAAAAGTCCATTATCCTCATCAATAATATATATATCAAATGGACTGTATTTAATCATATTATTTTCAAAGTGCCCACTGCCATGCACATAATGATGGGTTTCAGCATGTTGTCAAGAATAAAAAGGTCTATAGTCTCCTGCAATTTCTCTCCATCTTTCGGAAATAATGGTGTTATCTTTGCTCTACTTTTAGAAGTCTGCGATTCAGATTGCTTGCTCTTGTAAAACCTATACGTTTTCCCTCACCTGAACTCAGCCTATACCTCTTGAACAACCTTTATTAGATTAAAACCTTGCCTATAGCCTAATGTTCTGTCTGATACCAGTTCTATTTAAGTGGAGCCTGTCCCAATGGAACTAGTATCAATCTCCCATGCATCAGATATTTTCGCCTTGCATCATTCTGAGCCACAAATTTAATTCTGATCCATTCAAAAATGTTAATTTGCACGCAACTCCCTCAGGCAATTTCCGCATTAAGTCACCAGTTACACGGGTAGATTTAGTTTTAACGCTTTAGGTCTGGCGTTTACAATGTAATAAATTATGAAAACCAAAATGACAAAAGTGGAATAAAAAGCACTGCTTTTTTTAAGAAAAATATCGAGATAAGGCTGTTCATAACTTCACGCCTCCTCGAGATAATTAAAATTATTTACCAACATCCAGGCAAATGTGTAACGAATTGCTGAGATTAATTTTCAATTCAATGTTCAGTATTATTGTATAATGTGCACTTTGCTGTAGTGTTGTCTTTATTCTAGAGTAAAATTTAGTCTTTCAGCACGTTGTGTATTTTGATTTAGTTTCTTCCTTAAGTGCAGCTCTCAGGGGATTCACGCTGAGTGCTGAGGAATATAAACTTCTACTTAATAAGACTCGCTTTCCTGACTTCAAAAATGGGACTAAATCAACAACCATCTGTTCTATGTCTGATCAAATGTCAAACATTTGTTTAGAAAAAACTGTAAGGAAGCATACCCTTGCGATAAATATTTACACAGACATGATGTTGAAAACCTCTAAGATGCTCCCCTGCATCCTTGGCCTAATCTTGTTAAGACAATTCAGTAATTTGAACACATACAGCAGACTTTACAGTAATCTCCCAGCAGTCTGCTGCAGGAACAACAGATTGCAGCCATGAGAATCACCATCAGGAAAGCTGGCATGATGCTTCATAAATATCAAGACATCTGGAAAGCTATAAAGTGAACACAAGCAGCAGCTTGAGTGTATAACAGAAAGCATGTTTTGAACCTACGTAAAATGCATGAGAAGAAATTAAATGAGCTGAGAGCTAAACTGCACTGTGTTAACACAAAGGCATGAAAATGCCTAGTATTTTCAGCAAGGGAAGCATCTAGTTTTACAGCACAATTAATGTTAGTTCTGCCACTTTCGATTTTGGAAAAAAGCAATGTATTTATGATGTTTGTGCTTCTGTTTATAGCCACATTATTTTTCACCCTTTCTTAGATTCAATCAAAACTTGATCCCTGCAAAATGGATAAACAAATAACTTATGCAAAATGTTTTTGCAAATTGAGACCAAGCACACTCGAGATATTACCTTAGCATTATAGTCCCTAAGCTGTACGAGTATCGTTTTAAAGTTCATTATTTTAGTGGGATCAATCTTTTTACATATTAAAATATAACTCTTGGAGCGGAAAAATTAGGTTTCAAGCAATCCCAGAGTGGGTAAGATGCAGCTAACTCAGGCCAATATTTAATTGGAGGATGAACTATTTACGTCGAGTGTATGCAGCTGGGATCAAGTGAAACCCTTGGGGAGTGGAGGGTGAGAATACACTGAAGAGGGACATTAAGAGGACAAAAAGACAGATGAGGGAAAGGAGAATCTACAAGTATATTGGAGGGGAGAGTATGGGATTCCTTATAGATCGTCTATTTGGGGAGCTGCAGTATCCAGGAGAGGTCCGAAACAAATATTTTTCATATGTATTTACTGTGGAGAACATCTTGATGCAAGGGGATCAGGGGAAGTTTATGGTGATATTTTGTCGTGTCCATATTACAGATGAGGTTGTGTTAGAGGTTTAAACAAGGTAGATACATACCTGGAACCAAATCAAGTCTATCCTAAGGTGTTGTGGCAGATGAGAGTTCAGTTCATATAAATGTAAGGTGCCGCGTATGGGTAAGATAAACCAAGGTAATACTTTCATAGTAAATGGTAGAGCACTTGGGAAGTGTGTTGAACAGAGAGGCCTAGGGTATTGAGTACAGGAGTCAAATAATATGTTATTGCTGTACAAAATGTTGGTAAGTATATTTGGATTCCTGTGTCCAGTAAGAAATATGCCATTAAACTGGAAATGGCACAATAAAGGTTTACAAGGATGTTAGAAAGACTGACTAAGGAAAGGCTGGAGTTGTATTCCATACCACCCTCGTGCTCCCCCACGTCATTACACTAATTCAGAACTGGAAAAGTGTGACTCGTTTCTCATCATACTCCCGGAAACTAAGCTCAATGCTTTTCAAATACTTACTTATCCACAAGTCAATGACGATTATTGCATTACTTTTGTTGCAAAGTGATATTACTTCCCAGCTACCATTGCTGACAGTATTTGCCTATTGGCATTCCTCATCTTCAGACAAAAATTATTCTACTTACTGATGATCTCTTCTGCTAAGATCTTCTCTGACTACTTTCCTGAAATAATTCTTTACCAGAGCTTAGACTCACGGTCTCTTTTACAATTCATTTATTTTCTGAATATCAAGGTATCTGTATTTTCATTTCCCAGCCTTGGGTTCATTTTACAACATTATCTATGTATGATATAGTGATTAGATTTAATCTGTTTACCTCTATTTGTGCCCTTATGCTACTGATCTTATGAATGTTTACTTCATTCCAATAAAAAACCTCCAGTTTTGATATTTTCCATGTTTTCTCTGCTTTGATCTGCTGCACAGTGTCAGGAAACTGACATTCTTATTTGAACAAAATGTTCCAACATACCAGAGGCATGTTTTTATATAAAACCAGTTACCTGACCAATGATACAATATGTTAAGTAGGCATAATTAAAACAGATGGGAAACAGTAAATCCGGTATTTTTAGGTTTACAAATGAGGAAAAAGTAAGACATTTAACAGATTTTGTGGTGATACTATGACAGTATGTTTTCCAAATTATGTGGCAAACCTGCATATATTATAGGAGATGTTGCTGCCCGGATTGAGAAATAGTTTAAGGTAGAAAGTAAAACAAAGTTGTCACAAGATTGTTTTGCCACTGAAACGTTAAAGACACGTTCCAAGGGATACTATGCGGGGCTGATCTTATTTACAATCGATCTGGTCAGTTTCTGAAAGAGGAATATTGAACTATAACCATACCAAATTGTGAAAAAGATTGCAAAGGACTGCAGGTACATTCAGGCGAGTGAATAGGATGTAGAGATGGATGGCAGAGAAAATCCAAACTGAAAGATGCAATAGAATTTGGAAACAAGACTCAGGGAAGAAAATATAACCTTGCGTTGTGTGAAAATATGACAGTAGCAATACAAATGGGCTGGACTATATGCCTCCCGGAGGCATTTAATGAGGCACAAACAGGCAGGGCATGGACAGGCAGATTGGATTAAAGTGGCATCATAGCGGGCGGTGTGGGTGTGGGGGGGGGGGGGGGGGGGGGTGTGTGTGTGTGTGTGTGTGTGTGTGTGTGTGTGTGTGTGTGTGTGTGTGTGTGTGTGTGTGTGTGTGTGTGTGTGTGTGTGTGTGTGTGTGTGTGTGTGTGTGTGTGTGTGTGTGTGTGTGTGTGAAAGAACTGCAGATGCTGGTTTAAATACACACAAAATTCTGGAGTAACTCAATGGGTGAAGCAGCATCTCTGGAGAGAAGGGATGGCTGACGACACATACACACACATATTTTAAGGGAGAGAACATAAGTGCTTGAGAGATTTTTTTTTTTTTAAAAGGAAGAACCTAGAGATGTAGTTTAGGGTGGCACAGTGGCACAACAGTAGAGTAGCTGTTCACAGTGCCAGAGACTCCGGTTTCGATCCCGACTATGGGTGCTGTCAGTATGGAGTTTGTAAGGGTTTGCTCCGGTTTCGCCCACATTCCAAAGGCATGCAGGTTTATAGGCTCATTGGCTTCTGTAAATTGTCTCTAGTGTGCAGGATAGAACTAGTCGCTGGCTGGCACAGACTCGGTGGGCCGAAGGACTTGTTTCCATTTGTTGCATCTCTAAACTAAACTAGTTATTGTATAGTGTGATGTTATTGATACATGTAACTAGTCAATTACACATAAAATGTATATTTGGATTTTACACTCATCTACTACTGAAACCTGCATCAATTCAACAGGAAATTGCGAGAATTGTAAACTTTATCATTCCACACAAAACGGAGAGGAGATTTGGTGTTGCTAGTTAGCAGAGTCTGGTTGCGGGTGAAAGCGGCGTCACAATAAAGTGACTCGGCATTTATTGATATGGTATTCTGAATAAAGACCGAAAGAGGCTGATACCATGATTTAATTATAAATTAAAATCATTTCTGTAAAGAGAAGTGTAAATGATCTTCATTCGGGCAAAGGAAAAAAGTAACCAGTGCAAGTGATTACTTCAAAAATGAAATGTAATAGATTCTAATTCAGATCGATCGAGAAATCAATCTAACCTACCGCACACGGCATAAATCAAATGGCAGCCTTTCATTCATCTTTTCCCAGGTGTCTTTTGAGTTTGCAATTAAATTTAAATTTAATTCACTTCTTCTGACAAACCCACAAGGAACCTTCAGCATGCTCAAGGGGTTTCACTAAGAAAGAGACACTGCTACGAATGGTGAGACGAAACTGCAAATTGCATCCCTTAACAGGGAAGGCAAAGTTCAGGCTGAAAGGGCAACATATCCACTTTCAATCAATAAACACACATAACATCTGGTTCCTTGATTGCTCATATTGAAACACGAGCGACCCAGAGACTGTTCCCGTCTACTACCTGAAACTGTAACCTTGACCTGTCAAATTACTTGTCAGTCCCTGATGTGATTTTATGTAGGTTAGCAGCTCTACGCAGAGAGGGGGCTCAGTTGCTTTGTCCATAGGGAAACATTAATGGATATTTACAGTTTCAGACAGCTTAGTATTGACTTCTTGTCAACTTGCCTTTCCAAAGCAAGACTTTAGACAAGAAATCGGAACTAGATTTTAAATTTAAACTAAAAAGCAACCTTGCTTGTAAAAGGAGACCACCATGAGTGCAGTAATTCTCATTCAAGAAAGTACCTTCCATTTACAATTTTCTTAAAAAATAAATCACTTTGAAAGCGGAATTTTATTGTGCAAATGGAAAACTGTGTAAAAATGCCTAACAATTAACACCACAAACATTCTAAATAATGCAGGAGCTTTTCCCATAGCCACTGATGACTTAAAATGTATTTCCTCATATTTGGCAACATATTTCACACAATTCAAAATATCACAATCCCAGTTACATTAAAAATAGATAAAGGTGGAAAGAATGATATCATAAATATTCAGCATATCTGATTTTGTCAAAAAAGCACAATTTGTATTGTTCATTAAGTAGCTTTAACCTCACACATTGGACTTTGCCTCTGAGTTAGATGGTTGTGAGGTCAAACTCACTCCAGACATACAAGCACAACATTTAAACAGATGTAGTGTGGGGTATTGGTGGAGTTTTCAATAATCATTTTGTAACAATAGCTAAGATATGGTTTCATGGCTGCCAAGCACACTTCCAGCCGTCACACGAGTTTCATGAAATGTCATCAAATGCAAGCCTAAACAATGAGCACTGGTTCTGTTTGAGTATAGGGCAAATGCAGTTATGTCCCATCCTACCCCTGAGGCATTCAAATGAGCAATTTCAAAACCAGATGTTTCAAAACCATTAGGAATGGGCGTACTACTGCAGCCATGGCAGAAATGAACTAATTAAATGCAGACTAGAGATTGAACAGGGACCTTTTGGTCTGCAATGGTCACTTATGCACTGCCTTAATCAAATTAGCTATTAGTAAAGTAATGAAATGTTACACGTTCAACTACTTCTAAGGCAACCCGACAGTGAAGTAATTAAATGACCCCAGGTGACCACGATGCTCAGAAAATCCAGTCTTGTACAAATGATTCCAACTTGAGGCTGATATAATAACAGACAGAAATGGATCAAATCAGTTCTGAAGCCACTTGCCTCATCCTATTTGGACACAATAGGTGGCAACTCATCTGACAGTCCATGCTGAATGCTTCTGGTATTGAGGTTTTTGCATGCTCTCAAACAGTTTGATGTCGGGAACAAATAAATACACACAGCAATCTAGCCCAATGGGTCTTCTGCATTCATCCCAGTCTTCCATTTAATTTTCTCTTTAACCCAGCCTTTTTAGAGAAGACTCCAACTGGTATTTACTTATATGGGTGTTAGATGCCAGCCAATATCACTCACACATTTGTGGAATTCTCCCATAAGGCTTAAAATGAACACTGAACAATTGAAGAGACAATGTATTCACACAAGAGTCCCAAATGACTCCTATGCTAGCTATGACTGATCTGCTGGCAGGGTGGTGGTAGAAGCAGTTGTTCCCCACTCCCCACCGTCTCAACCAGATATTGTGCTTGTCGAGCAGGAAACGTGACCCGAGCCAAATCTGAAAAACATTCTGCTTATTTTGAGACACAAATATTTTTTTGGATACAAGCATCTGTCCGGGATGCCGCAGATCTTCCAACCTACCTCATTGCAAACGATGGACTTTTTCTTGATAACTATAATGGTTCAATGCTGTAACGCTACATTCTGCACTCTGGTATTTTCCTCTGCACTACTATTCTACGTGTGCTTGAATATACTCATGTATGGTACCCGATTCAATTTGACAGCATGTAAACAAAAGCTATTCACTATATCTCAACACATGTGCCCGTAATAAACCAATACAATATCTAGATTGCTGTTTAGTCCAATGTCTTTTGGTCCAGGTATTTTTAGGATATTACCTGAAGCAAATGAGATTGGCTAAAGACTGATCACCGTGATGCTGGGCTCTCATGAGGAAGTTGAAGCGAAACATCTATTCAACATTTGGCCTCGTCTTTAGTGCTTGCATTGGGCCATGCCAGGGGAGGGGAACCTTTTCATGTTGGAATTCCGCATTATGTTAGCTGAAATCTAATAAGACCGCATCCAAGAAACTTCAATTAGATATACTTCAAAATGTACATTGTTTTGTTAAAATAGCCCTCATGACTTACTAATGTTTTAATTGTGGTTGTCAGTCGGGGAGAATTATTTTGTTGAATCTTCTTGTACTCTTTGGTATTTTATGCAAGTTCATTTTAAGATTAAAATAAAAATTAATAAAAGATGAACAAAAACATATTAATAAAAATGAAAGGTAGACAAAAATGTTGGAGAAACTCGGCGGGTTAGGCAGCATCTATGGAGCGAAGGAAATAGGCGGCGTTTCGGGTCGAGACCCTTCTTCAGACCAGAAGAAGGATCTCGACCCGAAACGTTGCCTATTTCCTTCGATCCATAGATGCTGCCTCACCCGCTGAGTTTCTCCAGCATTTTTGTCTACCTTCGATTTTGCAGCATCTGCAGTTCCTTCTGAAATAAAAATAAAGATTTGTTCTGCAAAATTTGGATTCATTCAAAAGGCCGCACTTAATAGCCTAGAAGACCGCATGTTGCCCACCCCTGGGCTATGCTATTGATGCACATAGGAATGTTCTTGCAACCTCCACCTCTATGAGCCGTTTCATTATCCATCATCCATTCATGATTTCATATGGCAGGACTGCAGGGTTTTGATGTCATTCAGTGGTTGTGAGATTGCTTCGCTTACTCATTGCACCTCATTTTGTTGTTTAGCCCACTGTGCTGTTGTTTTACTGTATTTCCATCTCATTTTTAGGTGCTATGAAAAATTATTCATGGTGCAGATCACAAGGGAAATTGAATTCCCCTGATTTGATGTTTTTAACCCTTGGATTAGGTACCATTTTTTCATGTCTTAATATGATTAAGCAATCACCATTGGATTGACTTAAAAAACATCAAAAACACTATTTCAAAAACATGATAAATTATTCAACTCACATCTCATGTGAATACTGAAAGCTGTTTAAAAAAACCGAATTGTCAGGTTCAATTAAGGCTGCCTTAATGGGGTCATATTAGAGATGTGCTGCCACAATAAACTCAGGGATATGGGGGAGCAGTATTCCAAGTAAATCCCAAATCCCACATCTACTCTGGACAAATTTTGACAGCTAATATTATATTTCTAATTTACGTTCAAAACCTGCACTGTGTACTTTGCATAAAATGTTATACTCAATAACCAATTCAGATGCAAGCTGAGTGATTGAAATTAAACAGAACAAACTCTCAGTGGAAAGAACAGGAAATATGTTAGTTTGCAAAATTTACCAACTGAACGTTCACCATCCCTTTGGGCTCACACCCTCTTGTTCCTTGCTGAGTGGAAGCAGAACATTATTCAACTCTAAGAATTATTACACTTTTTCTTATTATTATCACTTAGAAAACAAGCTTCAAATTTCAAAATTCCTGTTTCAGAAGTATTTGGTATAAACTGAGGATCTCACCTAAAAACATGAGCAAGTTGAGGTAGAAGCTAAAAAAGTCAAGAATCTAAACACCATACAGGACAAAGCAGCCAGCCTGACTAGCTGTCCAATCCTAAAATTCATTAACTCCACATACAGTAGATGATGTCTGTATTATATATACAAATAACACTGCAGTTACGTATCCTCGCAACTCCAATAGTATCTCCCACATTCATGACCTCAACGACCATGGATTAAAGCTACAAAGGCAAGTGTACATCCTATAAGGCACAGATTCCTCACCATCTTGTCTCAAAAATGCAATACTAATACTTCATTGGCACAGAGTCTAAATTCTTGAATTCTGTAATGCACAACATTGTGGGACACTTTCACAGAGGACTCCAATTCAAGGTGGCAGCTTCATAAGGGCAACCTGCAATGGGCAATAAATGCTGGTCATGGCAACGATGTCCACATCTTGAAAAATGAATAAATGTAAAAATTCTGCTCACAATCCACAAGGAACTCCATTGTGCTCAGACAATCACACAGGATGACCTGCAAACTCCACACCAACAGTACCCACGGTCAGGATCAAACCTGGGTCTCTGGCACTGAGACAGCAACACTACCAGCTGCGCCACATAGGCATGTACTCAGACAATATTTATGTACCTAGATGATCACTTGAATTCCCAAGTTACATGGACTAAGTGCCGGTAAATGGAATTAGTATTGATAGGTACTTGATGATCGGTATGGATACTGTAGAATGAAGTGCTCGATTCTGTGCTGTATCACTTCATGAATAATTTAAATAGGTGGTGCACAACTCTCAACAGATGTAATTCAAACACTAAAATGGGAATTTTAAAGAGTGCAGCACACAGTGAAATTTAATAAAATGTTGTTGCACCCTGGCTTCAATGATGCCTTTGGTTTCACAATACATTTGTGTGTTCACTTCCAAGCCATTCATTTCATTTGCTTTTAAATGCATACAGAATTATTGCGAGACAAAGGGAAAATTAAAATGTCCACACATATGCTTTATAACCTCAGTACCTCGTGCACGATTTGTGCAATGACTCCAGAACACTAATGAATGATGTAGCCCAAGTTATATTATTTGCTTTATTATCCACTCTTATTTAATTCTCAAATGACCAAATAAAACTCAGGTATAAGTCAGTATTGCTTCATCCTAAGATCATAAAGGTCGCTAATAAGACAGGTATGCATTGGGTTTAATTTTCCAAAATTCTCTAGCATCAGGGAAGGATTATTACATTGGAAAATTGTGAATGCAATGTCTATATTCAAATATGGAAGGTGATAGAACACAGGAAATTACAGGATAATCAGCTTAATAAGTTTCATTTGAAAAATATCATGGCAAGGCACCTAGAAAGATAAACAGGGTCAATACATTTTGAGAAAGGAAGATCATGATGACCAATATATTGGAGCTCTTTGAAGTTGCGGATGAGCCAAAGAGGGTATTGTAAATGGCGATGATTATCAAAAATTACAGCAGGTTCTTGCTGGGAAAGTGGGCTGAGCAATGGTTGATGTTGGAGCCTCAGTTTTATGTCAATAATTTGGATGGAGGCACTGAAGATACATTTTAAAGAGGACAGATGTAGGCTACAAAGGGATATAGCTGGGTTAAGAGAGTGATTAAAGAACAGACAAATGCAATATAATACAGGAAAATGTAGAACTGTCCATTTGGCAGGAAAAATACAAAAGCATGAAATCTAAATGAGGAGAGATTATGGTTTGGATGTTCAAGTGTACGATTTGCCAAAGGATGGTGTGCAGGTACAAAGAGTTATTGGGAAAGTGAGGGAACATTCGGAATTATGTACATTATTGGTTTCCTTCCCAAAGGATGGATGGAAATTCGTTGGAAGCAACAGATAGATTTTAATAGATTTGTACCTGGAATGTGTGTAAGAAGGAACTGCAGATGCTGGTTTAAACCGAAGATAACGATGTAAAAAGCTAGAGTAACTCAGCGGGATAGGCAGCATCTCTGGAGAGAAGAAATGGGTGACGTTTCGGGTCGAGACTGGTTAGGGATAAGGAAAACCAGAGATGTAGACAAAGATGTGGAGAGATAAAGAACAATGAATCAAAGATATGCAAAAAAATAAAGATGATTTAAGGAAACAGGCCATTGTAAGCTGTTTGTAGGGTGAAAATGAGAAGCTAGTACGACTTGGGTGGGGGAAGGGATAGAGAGGGAATGCTGTGGCTACCTGAAGTGAGAGAAATCAATATTCATACCACTGGGCTGTAAGCTGCCCAAGCGAAATACGAGATGCTGTTCCTCCAATTTGTGTTTAGCCTCACTCTGACAAAAGAGGAGACCGAAGACAGAAAGGTCTGTGTAGGAATGGGAAGGAGAATTAAAGTGTCCAGCAACCAGGAGATCAGGGTGGTTCACGTGGGCTGAGCGAAGGTGTTCCGTGAGACGACTGGCCAGTCTGCGTTTGGTCTCACCGATGTATACGAGTCCACATCTTGAACAACGGATACAGTAGGTGAGGTTGGAGGAGGTGCAAGTGAACCTCTGCCTAACCTGAAAGGACTGTCGGAGTCCCTGGACAGAGTCGAGGGAGGGAGGAGGCATAGCGACAGGTATTGCATCTTCTGCAGTTGCAGGGGAAGGTACCTGGGAAGCGGGTTGTTTGCGTGGGAAGGGATGAGTTAACCAGGGAGTTGCGGAGGGAACGGTTTCAGTGGAAGGCGGAAATGGGTGGATATGGGAAGATGTGGCTAATGGTGGGATCCCGTAGGAGGTGGCGAAAATTTCTGAGGATTATGTGTTGTATGCGACGGATGATGGGGTGGAAGGTAAGGACTAGGGGGACTGTCTCTGTTGCGACTTGGGGGAGCTACCTGGAATAGATGGTTTGCCTTACAAGGAGGGTTGGAGGGATTGATTTGTATCTGCTGGAATTTAACAGTTAGAAGAGACAATGAAACTGGCAAGCTCCTGAGGTGTCTCCTGAGAGTGTGTATAAAGGCGGGACAAACTAGAACTCTGGGTCACCGTTGATATGATGGGTGACCCATTTAAGATTGAAGACCGAGTCTCTTCCACAACATTGGTGGAAGCAGACTTAGTTGTTTTAAGGCACAAAAAGATACGATTTTTGATACACAAGAGTGAAAGTTATTGGATATGTAGGCTAGTTTGTAGAGTTAAGGTTTAATCAGCTATAATCTAACTTAATGGAAGAATAGGCTCAAGGGGCTGACTGACCTACTCTTGCTCCTGATTCATACATTTTTCCAATTCAAGGATCGATTTTTTCCCCAGTAAATCTGTGATTTGCAGTAAGCGATACCAACGTGGAATTTCAGCAGTGCAATAGTGCGATACCAAGCCCCTTAAGAACATCAATGAATGATGTCAGAATAGGAAGACATGAACTTCGAAACGTTGAACAGTCAAATTCCGAGCAGAAACCAGACACCCTTTCTTTCAAGAATCGATTCAGATATAAGTTTTTCTCTCATGACTTTGTCTCCTTTCGGTATTGGCACCCTGAGGTCACTTAAAATGAAAGGATTTTGGCCAGAGGATGGAGCCTTTGGCACTCTCTTTTCAATCAAGATAGACACAAAAAGCTGGAGTAACTCTTTTCAATGACAGCCTCCACCATCCTTTTGAGGAAACTTTAAGGCAGAGGTAGATGAAACAGTGGGTGAATTTATCTGTGTCTTGAGAATACAATAACACCTCTTCTGGATGGTATTTTACTCTTGCCTTCAACTTAATTCTCCTGTCTGATTCCAATACCTTCTGCAACCCAAAAATCTAGAATTCAGCCTTGATTTTACTTAATGATAGCCAATGCAGAATTCCAAAGTACATGAAATTTCTTCTTATTTTAGTATTGTCTCGGATTAGTTATATCAATATAGTACTACATATTCCGGTCACCGGAAGAATGTGGTTGTACTATAAGGAACATTTACCACCAATCATATCCTGACTGAACACTACCCATTATCTTGACTCTCTGGTTTCCTGTTGCTCAGCAGGTCTCATAGCCAGATCAATTAATGCACCTTCAATTCTAAGTTTCAACTTCAGCTATAAATCTCGAGTGTATCAATTCCAGCTGAACCATTGAAATAAAAGTGATAGACTAAGAACATTCCTGCCCAATATTTTGGTGACCTCCCCCCAAAATTAAAACTTGTTCACCAGATACAACCAATCCTTCATAAATCCAAGACAGACACAAAGTGCTCGAGCACCTCAGCGGGTCAGGCGGCATCCCTGCAGAATATGGATAGATGACATTGAGTCAGAACCCTTCTTCAGACTGTATTTCTCTACATGAAACCTCTATCTATCCATGTTCTCCAGGGATACTGCCTTACCCGCTGAGCTACAACTGCACTTGTGTCTTATTTTGTAAACCAGCATCTGCTGTTCCTTGTTTCTTCTTAAATCCTTGCTGGCCTCGACTCATCAAAACAATCTTTCAAATTCCTCATTTGGTTGTACGCATGCTGGGAGAGAAAGTTTTGCTTTCTTGCTGTCTCTAGATTCCAGCAGAGTTGATAACTCCGTCCTGGATTGCTAGAGATGACTTTTTTCAAATATCAAATCGCAGAACAACCCTCTCAGGCGAGCACGAAAGATTCCACGATATTATTCCAAACAGTGAAGTTACTTTGCCAATATACCAACTCTTCTAAAAAGGTCATTATTACATCATAGGTTGCAAAGCCAGCAGCTTCATGCAGGGCTTAACATGCTAAGCCCTTTGAATGAATCTCAGACCAGAGAGTACAGATGGAGAACAAGAGGTAGGTTTGTTTGTTTAAGGTCATACGGTCAAATATAGGAGCAGAATTAGTCCACTTGGCCCATCAAGTCTACTCCGCCATTCAATCATGGCTGATCCATCTCTCCCTCCTAACCCCATTCTCCTGCGTTCTCCCCGTAACCCCTGACACCCGTACTAATTAAGAATGTATCTATCTCTGCTTTAAAAATATCCATTGACGTAACCTCCACAGCCTTCTGTGGCAAAAAATTCCACACATTCACCTCCCTCTCACTGAAGAAATTCTTTTGTTTAAGAAGGAACTGCAGATGCTGGAAAATCGATGGTAGACAAAAGTGCTGGAGAAACTCAGCAGGTGCAGCAGCATCCATGGAGCGAAGGAAATAGGCAACGTTTCGGGCCGAAATCCTTCAGGCCGAAGGGTTTCGGCCCAAAATGTTGCCTATTTCCGTTGCTCCATAGATGCTGCTGCACCCGCTGAGTTTCTCCAGCACTTTTGTCTAGCAAAGAAATTCCTTCTCATCTTCCTAAAAGAACGTCCTTTAATTCTGAGGCTATGACCTCTAGTTCTAGACTCTCCCTCTAGTAGAAACATCCTCTCCACATCCATTCTATTCAAGCCTTTCACTATTCACATCTTTGGAATTCTCTATACTGGGGGGCTGTGAATGCTCCATAGTTACGTCCCTTCTTAACCATATAACATATAACAATTACAGCACGGAAACAGGCCATCTCGGCCCTTCAAGTCCGTGCCGAACAACTTTTTTCCCTTAGTCCCACCTGCCTGCACTCATACCATAACCCTCCATACCCTTCTCATCCATATGCCTATCCAATTTATTTTTAAATGATACCAACGAACCTGCCGCCACCACTTCCACTGGAAGCTCATTCCACACCGCTACCACTCTCTGAGTAAAGAAGTTCCCCCTCATGTTACCCCTAAACCTCTGTCCCTTAATTCTAAAGTCATGTCCTCGTGTTTGAATCTTCCCTATTCTCAAAGGGAAAAGCTTGTCCACATTAACTCTGTCAATCCCTCTCATCATTTTAAAGACCTCTATCAAGTCCCCCCTTAACCTTCTGCGCTCCAGAGAATAAAGACCTAACTTATTTAACCTATCTCTGTAACTTAGCTGTTGAAACCCAGGCAACATTCTAGTAGATCTCCTCTGTACCCTCTCTATTTTGTTGACATCCTTCCTATAATTGGGCGACCAAAATTGTACACCATACTCCAGATTTGGTCTCACCAACGCCTTGTACAATTTTAACATTACATCCCAGCTTCTATACTCAATGCTCTGATTTATAAAGGCTAGCATACCAAAAGCTTTCTTTACCACCCTATCTATATGAGATTCCACCTTCAAGGAACTATGCACGGTTATTCCCAGATCCCTCTGTTCAACTGTATTCTTCAATTCCCTACCGTTTACCATGTACGTCCTATTTTGATTTGTCCTGCCAAGGTGTAGCACCTCACATTTATCAGCATTAAACTCCATCTGCCATCTTTCAGCCCATTTTTCCAACTGGCCTAAATCACTCTGTAGACTTTGGAAATCCTCTTCATTATCCACAACACCCCCTATCTTGGTATCATCTGCATACTTACTAATCCAATTTACCACCCCTTCATCCAGATCATTGATGTACATGACAAACAACAAAGGACCCAACACAGATCCCTGAGGCACCCCACTAGTCACCTGCCTCCAACCCGACAAACAGCCATCCACCATTACTCTCTGGCTTCTCCCATTCAGCCACTGTTGAATCCATCTTGCTATTCCTGCATTTATACCCAACAGTTGAACCTTCTTTACCAACCTTCCATGAGGAACCTTGTCAAAGGCCTTACTGAAGTCCATATAGACAACATCCACTGCTTAATAGAGATTATACATCAGAGTGTATAAGAAGTAATAGGGTGTGAAGGCAGTGCTGAAAAATAACACCAATGTGAAGATCAGCCTTGGTGCTATTTCAATGAATGACAGAGCAGTTTCAATGTCTCCTTCCTCTTGCACCGATTCTCATATTTGGCCCATTTACTATTTTTTAGATGAAAATAAAATGCCATTGTTCTTATGCTGATACATATTGTAAATGTATTTTAACTTATATTCTGTTTTTTGCCTTTTGTTAATCTTGGTATGCTTTTTCCCTTCTGGTTTGATCTTACCATCTGGGAGATGATCTGGGAAGAGGAGCACTTGCTCTTTAAGAGCATGAACTAGC
Source organism: Raja brachyura (assembly GCA_963514005.1). Next base: position 2,138,365 of record OY740808.1, on the reverse strand, counting down.
TCTACATCATAAATCTTTTCATGAATATTCCCTCCACTGATCTAATGTTGTTGTATTACCCATCAACAGATTTAACTTTTCACTGTTGATTACCCGACTCATACTTTCTTAGCCTTTACGCTTCTGTTACATTTATCCTGTTTCATTTGCTTTTCCGGTTGTCAGCTTTAACAAGCCCGGGTCCCAAGGCAACTACGCAAAAGACACCTAAATGAGTCCATCGACAGAGTACATGCATTGCCAGGAGGTTGGTGGAAGAAAATGAATGCTCACTTACAAATCTATCAACTCATCTCCCTCTGGAACACTTAATTTCTTTTGACATTCTTCTGAGAGAGGCTTGGGAATATTTTAAAGCAATTATTCCAGATATACAAGATCAAGAAGTGGTTCTTCAGTACAATACAAATGGGATCTAGTAATGGCGCTTAGCTCAGCTAATTCAATCTAACACGTCTACAAATGAGACCCACAAGGACCACTGTCATCTAAGTCGGCAGCAACCACCTTTCTCCACCCACATCCCCACACACTCATGAATCTCCCAATCTAACTGCCTATGGATCTAAAGCTAATGCTTCACCTTGCTGAGATATTTTGCATTTCTTTGGAATATTACAACCAAGTCAACAGAAATTAGACATTGATTCCGCCAAGTTTTAGATTTTGTTACGATTACTTCTAAATTGCATTGTTTTGGAGTATATAGTTTATTCCCGTCTTGATTGACAGGTTATCTAATCTACTGAAGCTACCTTGACTTTTGAATTAAATCTTTAGTAAGCCAAAACTGTTTGTATTTTTAAATAATGTTTTTAAGACGCTCAAAAGTCCCATCAAAATGGAGGATACGCAGAAGTTTATAGTACAGAATCTTCCAAGGTATGAGCAAAACAAGCTGGGGCTGGTAGGTCCATGGAAACAATTAAGAATAACTTCACATGCCATTTGTGTTGAAGCATTATGATCTGCTGAGCTTCACGAATCTACTCCAGTTGGTGCAGTAAACATTCCATTTTAATATATGTTTAGAAAACACACTAAATACTTGTGTATCACGACCTTGAAGCATTGTGCACAAAAACTATTTGCAGGCTCAAGTTAGGTTACGGTTAGGTTTTAACTATTTTAACAGCACTAATTCATGTTAGCATTTTGAAAAAAATGTATTTGTTGAATCAATATAGTTTGCTTCCGCACGTGTTAAAAGTCTAATTGTAGGAGTTTTGAGGAGGATATTATGTTCAATACCCTATCTGCAATTAGACTATAAACAAACTGAAAAAGATTGAAGTTGATCGAAGAACAATAAACTTATCTGCTGCGATGAGGTGTTTAAGAAAGAACTGCAGATGCTTGAAATATCAAAGGTAGATAAAAATGCTGGAGAAACTCAGCAGGTGAGGCAGCATCTATGGAGCGAAGGAATAGGCAACGTTTTTTGGTCGAGACTCTTCTTTAGACCTCCTATGAGGTAAACTGCTATGAGGTAAACTGCTATTACCTGCTATAAAGTAAACTGTTTTCATTAATAGTTACCCGTTTAACTGACTTACTGCCGATCTTTACACTAAACTACTGTAATTGTGGCGAAGCAAAAATGTTCTCCTTTCAAGCTACGCGAGTCACGTGTCCCAAAGCAAGAAAATAGAGCTACATATGGGACCAAAAGAAAACATCCTTGGCTGGTCTACATTACTGCCTGCAACATGATAAAGCAGGACATTCTGTTAACAGCACAGGAAGAGTAAAACCCACCAGAGCTCACTGACCCTTCAAAAATAATTAAACTAATAGTATAATTTACCATTGAATTTTATTTTGAAAAAATAATCAAACAGAAGGTGTAGATGAGCAAAAAGTGAGTATGAAGTGGTGGACTGAAGAGCCTGATTCCGACCTGTACCACTCTATAATTGACCAGATCTTAAAATCTGATGACCAAGTACAATCTCTACTTGTCTGGATAATGACACCCAACAATGCTCAAACAGCTTAACATTATCAGGACAAAGCAATCTATTTGACTGGCACCTCATTCGCTGCACTAAAGTTTTACTCTTCAACTCTAGTTGCAGCATCAACCAATTAAAAGATAAACTAATTCAAATTGCTGGTTTCTTTGACAGCAACTACAAAACCCTTAACGCCCAGGAAGGTGCATGAATATTTCATCACCTTCAAGTTCTTTTCTAAATCTGAGCATTACAATTTGGAAATATATAGGCGTTCCATCATGCACAAGATCAAAATCCTGGAATCCTCTATTGAACGGTACACGTGTGACCTTCACCAAGCAAACTGCAAAGATTCAAAGTGGTGCTCTCTACTACTGCCCGAAAGCCAAGTAGGATAGGCACTAAATACAGGTCTTAACAACAAGGAATAAATGAATTTGAGTTGTTTGCTCAAAATGCAATAAATTCCTGAAGTACAGTTGCTCTTGGATCATTCTCCAATTTATTGTAAAAATTATACACATTATAAAAGAGGGAGAGAAATAATAACTAAGATTTATTGACGTGCAAGCACAAGATAAAGCTACAAAAACTTACATTTACTTGCATAGTCAACAAAGCAGATCTCAAACTCATCGTTCAAAAGAAGCTTATTTGAACATAACAAGGAAGACAGCATTCTTCTGAAAGATTATGAAAAATTAATTTTGGGTACAAACGTATTTAGCCGAGAGACAGAATCGCATTTAATTAATTCCTAAAAATAAGCATAGCGTGTGTGACGCTTTAGAAATCATACTTGGGCTACTTTAGAAAGTTTGAAAACTTAGCTGAAACACCCAAATTCTGGAAGGAATGATGCAATTATCAAGTTTTAAAAAATACAGAAATAGATTCCAAGGCAGGTAGGTAGCTGTCCGTGTACCTATTCAAAATTACAAATATGCTGTGTTTTGTAATCAGGTCCACTTCTGTGATCTTGTTGCATGCAAATTGTTTGCCAAATATGTCTGCACAATGGAAATTCCTCATTTCCAAGGCAAATTAATTGCAAGTGTTTTTGAAATGTTTCTCAGAGCCCACAAAAGACATGGTATAAATACAAATGTTACTGGTTATTTCTACTCCAAATACTCATTTCTAGAAGGTTTAACTATAGGCTTACTCCAGAGTGTAATCGGGGATGAAGCAGCATTCTAATGATATGGCCAGAATACTCATGCACTGAATTATGGATCCATCCATCATTCAGTTACTTACTATACGAGCCACGACATTCCATGTAAAATACGTTCCCAAGCAAAGAGAGCCAAATTAAAACAAAGTTATTGCCATATTTGTTAACCACTATCACGTTCTTATATTTCTTTGAAATTGAGCAAAAAGCACTAAAACGGTGTACAAATTAAAAGGTGCAGCATTAAAACAGGCCTCCTGGACCAATAGGTCTTTGCTCCGTTTGTTCCTTGTCTTACTCTATTCTTCTTAACATACCTGCACAAACAGATTTATTTCTGTCTCCTGTCCTTAAAAGGATCACCAAAAGGATTTCAAGAAGAATAATGTTTAGGCGGGCAAGTGCAGAGGTTGACGGAAAATAAAAGGAAATGGGAAATGGAGATGGGAAACGAAAAAGCCATTGGATGCAAGATATCAGAACAATGCTGCCGACAAAAGATATTTGTGAAATGGAAGCACTTTGCCGAAACTTACACCTTAATTGTTCCCAGCTGTAAAGTAAACTGCCTCACTCATCACTTCAGAAATGGCCCCACTTCAAATAAATGGGCTTTCCATAGAATCATTTCTTATTAATGTGTTTCATGCTCCTGCAGGGCATTTGGTCTGTGTAACATATACTAAAGATTGAGTAAATCAGTTATGTTCTACATTGACTATTTGTATGTGCAACTGTTGAAATTTGCTACATTAGAATTAAACGTCTAGGGGACGAAAAATAAACCAAAGACCCACGGGCATTTTGTAACCCCTTCATTTTGTAAAGCAATGGTTGCAGCCGGGCAATTTTACTCAAAAGAGACAACCCACAAAGTTCACCATTAAAACTTTATTAATATTGTTTGAGAATATAACTGCGTATTTTGCGCATGGGAACATTATAAGAGAAAAGAACATAAAGGCAGACCAAGAAAATAAAATCATCAGAAATTACAACTCAAGTTTAAAAAAAAATTACCAATAATAGTGCTTGATGCCATTGAGTATTCTATGTCGACTAAAATAGAATCTAACCAAAACTGACACGCTGACATACTTGGAAGGTCACCACATACTTGGTCAAAAAGTTTAGGACTGAAATAGTTTTAAAAGGATAGGTTTAAGGGCCTGTCCCACTTACGCGATTTTACGCGACATGTCGCGGGGGTGAAGCCTGCATGGTCGTGAGTAGTCGCCCAAAGAGTCATATCTTACTCTGGTTGCCACTGGATTTTCAACATGTTGAAAATTTTCGGCGACCTGCTGCAACTATGACGGGTGTCAGCAGGCGCCAAAAAAAATTGCGTAAGTAGGACAGGACCTTTAGGGAAGGAATTATGAGGGCCACAGACATTAAGGCAAGGACGATAAAAGGTACATTTATTACCACTATTAAAACATTGCTACATAAAAGTATCTACCTCCTCTAGATTCTTAATTGCAGATAAGTACCAATTTAATTAAAAGCTTTGTTTGAATTCCTGGCAGCACATTAAAAATGTAACGAAGAACGCAATTCCTGCATTTAAAACATATCGTTGACAGTATTTTTGTTGGATTCAAACAGTACAAGCGTTTATCCGACAATACAATGGGAAGCTTCTGATATCAGTGGCTGCATACATTTTCAGATTGAACTTATTCCAAGGTCTGAGCATTTCAATGATTGAGGCTTTCTTTCTTGCAACGTATAAAAATATTAAAACCGCTATAAGAAAGATTCTTAAATTTCTGGGTGGAACATCATTGTAAATACTCCAACATTTGGAAACAAAAGTTCATGTGAAAATTAGAGCCAGCTGAGCAGGTTTCAAAAACAGATGGTAATAGTGGTCAACATACTGCAACAACACTAAATGCTAAAATAAGACAGATTATATGATGAGCCACAATCAGCAATTGAGATTCTGATCTTGAAGTTCCAGTAAGATAAACTGTGTCTTTATAAATTTTGATTACCCATTTATGTTTCTTCTGAGAAATTAATCAGCAAGCAGGTTTATCTGATCAACTTTGAGAATTTACTATTTCCACTACTGATGTTAAGCACATTTTTGGTAAATGCAATGATATAAACAAAAACAAAACAAACTAAACAAAATGTTGATACTTGACATTTCAATTAATTGAATGAATTTTGAGCTCGTCTTAAGATTTGAAACTGTGCTGTGAATAGAAATATAAGCATACCTTTAATTGCTGCAGGTGAAAAGAGTTTCTCCGAGCCTACATCTGATGCCTGTGGAAAAATAAAATATATGTTAAGATAAGTTAAAGTTTAACATTTATATCCATGCATTTCTTAAAAATCACCAGTAGAGGGAAGTATTTTGCCATCAAAGGGCACAAAATCACAAATAGAACATATATATTTTAAAAGTATATATGTGATAGAATTATTCATTTGCCTGCTGTAAATGGAAAATGAACCACCTGCCAATCTAATTCTTGGTGGAGAAACAGCTGTGGCAAAAGCCAAGAGTTCATGGAGGATTGAAACAAAAAATATTTTACACCACATGCAAATAAACAAAATATGGTTAGGGAAAGGACAGAATCTGGCTCGATGGAAGCTCCAGCTTTTTGACAAATATGCAACTTCAAACAGCACAGACAAACTGT
>OY740808.1:1520067-1525067 GCA_963514005.1 Raja brachyura | reverse complement strand
TACACGGCCTAAAGTTGTGGGGCAACTTGTTCTGTTTGATCTTCCGTTTGTGCATTAGTCGAGTTGATTGCATTAGTCGAAACAGGGCGGGCCAGGTGAAGGTTGCAATCTACCACCCCGGGTTTGTGGTTTATCCTCCTTCATGTCCGCACAGTAAGGTTGCGGCAACATAAACGGGACAGCTGGCGGGACGGTGGTGCAGCGGGTAGAGCTGCTGCCTCACAGCGCCAGAGACCCGGGTTCCGTCATGACCACGGGTGCTGTCTGTACGGAGTTTGCACGTTCTCCCCGTGACCTGCGTGGGTTTTCTCCGGGTGCTCTGGCCTCCTCTCACACTCCAAACACGTGCAGGTTTGTGGGTTAATTGTCTTGGCATAATTATAAATTGTCCCCAGTGTGTGTGGGATAATGTTAGTGTGCGGGGATCGCTGGTCAGCGCGGACTCAATGGGCAGAAGGGCCTTTGTCCACGCTATCGAGAGTAGGGGAATCAAGGACCAGTGGACATGGGTTCAAGGTGAAGGGGGAAATATTTAATGGGAATCTGAGGGGTGACTTTTTCTCACAGAGGGTGGTGGGTGTGTGGAACGAGCTGCCGGAGGAGGTAGTTGAGGCTGGGACTATCCCAACGTTCAAGGAACAGTTCGACAGGTACATGGATAGGACAGGTTTGGAGGGAGATGGACCAAACGCAGGCAGGTGGGACTAGTGTAGCTGTTGGCCAGTATGGGCAAGTTGGGCCGAAGGGCCTGTTTCCACACTGTATCACTCTATGACAGCGTGGGTTGCTGGTGATCGATGTCATGCTATGGACGAATGTTGGCCACTGCTGCAGGTCGCCATCCGTTAATGAGTTAGCCCGTCAATTAAAGTGTGGATGTTGAGAATTCCACAGCATCGTTAGAGGATTTGCACTTCATTAGATCGTTTACACAATTCAGGGTCCGGACTGTACAGGAGCGTTTCTGCTGCCCTGACCCGACCCACGGCTGGAGATTCACGAGTGGTTTCCCCGCAGACTGTGTGTGTCCCACACTGAGCCCAAAATCCTCTCTGAAGCAGAACTAGGTGAAAGGTCCCTCACTCCCTGCTCCCGTTCCCAATCCATCAGATGTTCCGTATTCCGAAGAAGGGTCCCGACTCGAAACGTCACCTCGTCCCTGTAAAGAGAGCCCCAAAATGTCGGGGTATCTCAGTGAGACAGACAGCAGTAAGCATGCAGGTACAGCAGGCAGTGAAGAAAGCCAATGGCCTGGTGGCCTTTGTAACAAGAGGAGTTGGGTATAGGAGCACAGAGGCCCTTCTGCAGTTGTACAGGGCTCTAGTGAGACCACACCTGGAGTATTGTGTGCAGTTTTGGGCTCCAAATTTGAGGAAGGACATTCTTGCTATTGAGGGAGTGCAGCGTAGGATTACAAGGTTAATTCCCGGGATGGCGGGACTGTCATATGCAGAGAGAATGGAGCAGCTGGGCTTGTACACTCTGGAGTTTAGAAGGATGACAGGGGATTTTATTGAAATATATAAGATTGTTAAGGGTTTGGACACGCTAGAGGCAGGAAACATGTTCCCGATGTTGGGGGAGTCCAGAACCAGGGGCCACAGTTTAAGAATAAGGAATAAGCTATTTAGAACGGAGACGAGGAAACTATTTTTCACACAGAGAGTTGTGAGTCTGTGGAATTCTCTGCCTCAGAGGGCGGTGGAGGCCGGTTCTCTGGATACTTTCAAGAGAGAGCTAGATAGGGCTCTTAAAGATAGTGGAGTCAGGGGATATGGGGAGAAGGCAGGAACGGGGTAGTGATTGGGGCCGAATGGCCTACTCCTGCACCCAATGTCTATTGTCTATCTCCGGCTTCAGGGAAGCTGGCCGACCCGCCGAGTCACTCCTTGTTTGTCACGGGGAAACCTGTATAGAAAGTGGGAAAACATAAAAGTAATGAGAATGGGTGACCGGAGGCCGGCAAGGACTCGATGGGCTGAAGGGCCTGCTTCCATGTCGTTTCACTAAACTAAACTAAAAATAAACTAAACGCTACACCAAACTAATCTAAATTAAACTAAACTAAACTAAACTGGTTCTGAGGAATTTAAAATGTGCGGCACAGTGGCGCAGCGGGTAGAGCTGCTGCCTCACAGCGCTGGAGACCTGGGTTCAATCCTGACCTCGGGTGCTGTCTGTACGGAGTTTGCACGTTCACCCCGTGACTTGCTTGGGTTTTCTCCGGGTGCTCCGGTTTCCTCCCACACTCCAAAGACGTGCAGGTTTGTAGGATAATTGGCTTGGTGTAAATGTAAATTGTCCCTAGTGTGTGTAGGATAGTGTTAGTGTGCGGGGGTCGCTGGTCGGCACGGACTCGGTGGGCCGAAGGGCCTGTTTCCGTGCTGTATCTCAAAACTAAACTAAATTAAAATAAACTAGATTACGTGGGAAATCTGGGAGCGAAAAGTAATTCCGATACCAGCTGTGATACCGATCGATGTGATGCCTCTCACTAGAGTGTGCTGACTGGGCTTGTACTCACTGGAATTTAGTAGATGAGAGCAGCATTTGCAGTTCCTTCCTACATAGATAGATTCTTGATTAGTCACAGAGTCACAGAGTGATATAGTGCTCGTGCTATTGAGGGAGTGCAGCGTAGGTTCACCAGGTTCACTCCCGGGATGGCTGGACTGACATATGATGAAAGAACGGGTCGACTGGGCTTGTATTCGCTGGAATTTAGAAGGATGAGAGAGGATACAATACAGTACCGTTTATTGTCATTTGAACCTCAAATGAAGTTCAAACGGAATTTGGTTTCTGCAGTCACACAACGAGAAAAAGACCAAGACACACAATTAAACAATTTGCACAAACATCCATCGCAGTGAATCTCCTCCTCGCTGTGATGGAAGGCAGTCTTGCCTCTCCCCGTGTTCCATTCTTCTCCCAATGTTAAAGAAATATAAAATTATCTTATAGAAACATAAAATTCTTAAGGTGATTGGACAGGCTAGATGCAGGAAAAATATTGCCCATGTTGTGGGAGTCGAGAACCAGGGGTCACCGTTTAAGAATAAAGGGTCGGCCATGTAGGACTTAGATGTGGAAAAACTTTTTCACCCAGAGAGTTGTGAATCTGTGGAATTCTCTGCCACAGGAAAGCAGTGGAGGCCGATTCACTGGATGTTTTCAAGAGAGAGTTAGATTTAGCTCTTAGGGCTAACGGAATCAAGGGATATGGGGGTGAAGGCAGGAACGGGGAACTGATTGAGGATGATCAGCCGTTATCACATTGAATGGCGGTGCTGGCTTGAAGGGCCGAATGGACTTCTTCTGCATCTAGTTTATGTGATTCTCACAGGTCAACAGATCAGGAATAAAATTACTCCTGCATTTTGAGTCTTTGTTTTAAAGCTAGTTTATTTAATTTGCAGAATGATCTACGTTGGAATGGTCAGACTCATCATGTAACAGTGAAAGCAACAGGTGTCCTAAACTTCCTGAGGCGCAACTTCCATCATTGTTCAGCTTCTGTCAAGGAGAAGCTGTATTTCACCCTCGTTAGACCTCACCTGGACTACGCAGTTGCAGCTTGGGACCCATACACAGATAAAAACATTTCATCCATCGAACGTGTCCAAAGACAGGCCGCTCGATTTGTTACTAACACCTACGAGAGAGAAGCGAGTGTCACCAAACTTCTGAATTCTCTGGGCGGGGTGGAACCCTCTCCAAGACAGACGTGAAGCTCACCGTTTGACCTGTTTTTACAAAATGTTAAATGGTCAGCTAGACATAGATCACAAGACCTACACCAACCCCAAACCAATTAGGAGCAGACGAGGGCATTCGATCCAATTTGTGGTCCCAGCCACAAAGACAGATGTGTACAGCAATCCGTTCTTTCCACGCACTATTAAAGCACGGAATAATCTCCACCAAGCCACGGTTGCCCAGCCAGATGCAACTACATTTAAAGTGGCACTTTCTTCCCAATAACCCTCTCTGGCTAAACCCCTCCCTTCACCACCTCCAGTTTAAATTCCAGTTGGAATATTTTGGAGAACCAAGTGACCACGTGACCAAGAAGACCAAGTGACCAAGTGACCAAGTGACCAAGTGACCAAGTGACCAAGAAGACCAAGTGACCAAGTGACCAAGTGACCAAGTGACCAAGTGACCAAGAAGACCAAGTGACCAAGTGACCAAGTGACCAAGTGACCAAGAAGACCAGCATCTGCAGTTCCTTGTTTCTCAAGTGGTCCAACACTGGCACCTGCTGGTGGGAGACACACACTGCAGTCAGAGCTGGTGATGTGAATCACACTTGCCCACCGTCCCTGCATCGACAGGGAACTGTTCAGGCAGGTGGAAGAGTCCCGGCCAACTGCCCCATAGATCAGCTGGGCAGCGGGAAACTCAGGGAACTTCCGCTGCTTCAGGGAGATGCTGGTACAGGCTCGATGGGCCGAACAGCCTCCTTCTAAGCTGTGTGATCATAAGATCATGAGATCTTAAGTAATTGGAGTAGAATTAGGCCATTTGGCCCATCGAGTCTACTCCGCCATTCAATCACGGCTGATCTATCTCTCCCTCCTAACCCCATTCTCCTGCCTTCTCCCCATAACCCCTGACACCCGCTCTAATCAAGAATCTATCTATCTCTGCCTTAAAAATATCCACTGACTTGGCCTCCACAGCCGTCTGCGGCAAAGAATTCCACACATTCACCACCCTCTGACTAAAGAAATTCCTCCTCATCTCCTTCCTAAAAGAACGTCCTTTAATTCTGAGGCTGTGCCCTCTGGTCCTAGACTCTCCCACTAGTGGAAACATCCTCTCCACATCCACTCTATCCAGGCCTTTCACTATTCTATACGTTTCAATGAGGTTCCCCCTCATCCTTCTAAACTCCAGCCAGATTATAGACAGGGCAGACAGTCAGATCCTGCTCTTGCCCCGGGTGGAAATGTCACAGACTGGAGGCCATAGTTTTAAGGTGAGGGGGCAAAGTT
>OY740808.1:1502567-1517567 GCA_963514005.1 Raja brachyura | reverse complement strand
TGGGGACTGGGGCCTGGGGCCTGGGGACTGGGGCCTGGGGACTGGGGCCTGGGGACTGGGACCTGGGGCCTGGGGCCTGGGGCCTGGGGACTGGGGCCTGGGACCTGGGGCCTGGGGCCTGGAGCCTGGGGCCTGGGGCCTGGAGCCTGGGGACTGGGGCCTGGAGACTGGAGACTGGGGCCTGGAGACTTGGGCCTGGAGACTGGGGCCTGGGGATTGGGGCCTGGGGACTGGGGCCTGGGGCCTGGAGACTGGGGCCTGGGGCCTGGAGACTGGGGCCTGGAGACTGGGGCCTGGGGACTGGGGCCTGGGGACTGGGGACTGGGGCCTGGGGCCTGGAGACTGGGGCCTGGGGCCTGGGGCCTGGAGCCTGGAGACTGGGGACTGGGGCCTGGGGACTGGGGCCTGGGGCCTGGGGACTGGGGCCTGGGGCCTGGGGCCTGGGGCCTGGGGACTGGGGACTGGGGCCTGGAGCCTGGAACCTGCGGCCTGGGGACTGGGGCCTGGTGCTGGCCTCCTGTGGGGGCTACGTATAGGGGAAGGGTCTGTTGGGGGCAGCCGGAAGCCGGGAGTGAGGGAGTATTGCGTTCGGGAACCAGGCCTCCCCGTGACAATGCGCCCCCCCCCCCCCCCTCAAACTCTACCCCCCTCCCATTCCGCCCCCAGCACGGACAAACACTCTCTGTATTTTACATGTTGTTCCGCTGTCACAAAGGGCTGGAGTAAAATTTACAGGGTGATACAGTGTAGAAACAGGCCCTTCGGCCCAACTTGCCCACACCGCCCAACATGTCCCAGCTACACTAGTCCCACCTGCCAGCATGTGGCCCAGATCTCCCCAAACCTGTCCTATCCATGTACCTGTCTAAACGTTTCTTAAATGTTGCGATAGTCCCAGCCTCAACTACCTCCTCCGGCAGCTCGTTCCATACACGTTTTGTGAAAAGGTTGCTGCTCAGATCCCTATTAAATCTTTTCCCCTTCACCTTAAACCTATGTCCTCTGGTCCTCGATTCCCGTACTCTGGGGGAATCGAGGCCTCAGCTGCCAGAGGAGGTAGTTGAGGCTGGGACTATCCCAACGTTTAATAAACACTTGGGCAGGTACATGGATAGGACAGGTTTGGAGGGATCTGGGCCAAATGCAGGCAGGTGGGACTAGTGTAAATGGGACATGTTGGTCAGCCTGTCAAGATGGGCCGAAGGGCCTGTTTCCACACTGTATCACTCTGTGACTCTGATTTATTCCGTAGATCGTGGCATTGAAAATGTGCACAAGTTTTACATTTACCGAGCCAATTAACCTACAAACCTGTTCGTCTATGGGGTGTGGGAGGAAACCGGAGCGCCCGGAGAAAACCCACGCGGGTCACAAGCAGAACGTGCAAACTCCGTACAGACAGCACCCGTGGTCAGGATCGAACCCAGGTCTCCGGCGCTGGGAGGCAGCAGCTCTACCCGCTGCGCCACCGTGTTCTATGGTTCTGTGATGTGTCTCTCCTGCAGAGGAGACAGTCTACCATCACCCACACCTCAGTGGCACTCTCTCTCTCTCTCTCTCCCCCTCTGTAGCACTCTCTCTCTCTCTCTCTCCCCCTCTGTAGCACTCTCTCTCTCTCTCTCCCTCTGTAGCACTCTCTCTCTCTCTCTCCCCCTCTGTAGCACTCTCTCTCTCTCTCCCCCTCAGTAGCACTCTCTCTCTCTCTCTCCCCCTCCCCCTCAGTGGCACTCTCTCTCTCTCTCTCTCTCTGTGGCACTCTCTCTCTCTCTCTCTCCCCCTCTGTAGCACTCTCTCTCTCCCTCTGTAGCACTCTCTCTCTCTCTCCCTCTGTAGCACTCTCTCTCTCTCTCTCTCCCCCTCTGTATCTCTCTCTCTCTCTCTCTCCCTCTGTATCTCCCTCTCTCTCTCTCTCCCCCTCTGTATCTCTCTCTCCATCGCTCTCTCTATCTGTCTTTCTCTTCCCCTCCCTCTCTGTAGCACTCTCTCTCTCTCTCTCCCTCTGTATCTCTCTCTCCATCGCTCTCTCTATCTGTCTTTCTCTTCCCCTCCCTCTCTGTATCTCTCTCTGTGTATCTCTCTCTCTCTCTGTATCACTCTCCCTCCCTCTCTCTCTCTCTGTATCTTTCTCTCTCTCTGTATCTCTCCCTCTCTGTATCTCTCTCTCTCTCTCCCCCTCTGTATCTCTCTCTCCATCGCTCTCTCTCTCTATCTGTCTTTCTCTTCCCCTCCCTCTCTGTATCTCTCTCTCTCTCTCTCTCTGTATCACTCTCCCTCCCACTCTCTCTCTCTTTCTGTATCTCTCTCTCTCTGTATCTGTGTGTGTCTCTCTCTCTCTCCCTCTCTCTCCCTTTCTCTCCCCCTCCCTCTCTGTCTGTATCTCTCTCTGTGTATCTCTCTCTCTCTATCACTCTCCCTCCCTCTCTATCTCTCTGTATCTGTGTGTGTGTGTGTGTCTCTCTCTCTCCCTCTCTCTCTGTATCTCTCTCTGTGTATCTCTCTCTCTCTCTGTATCACTCCCTCCCTCCCTCTCTCTCTGTATCCCTCTCTCTCTCGCTGGCCTGCTTGTGAAGATTAATTGGCTTGCATTGTAATGGTGCAATCAGCAGTTTGCAATGATATAAGTGGCCAGTGATTGCAGTTTGCAAGGTCACATCCTGCAGGGAAACGACAGAATCATGTGAGGCTCTGGAAGCATTCACCGCTCCCAACGTTCTGATGTCAGCGTTTTACACAAACCAGGCGCTACCGATCTCGGCCCGCGCTGCTCCTCTGCCAACCTTGACGTATGATGAAAGAACGGGTCGACTGGGCTTGTATTCACTTGAGTTTAGAAGGATCTTATAGAATCATATAAAATTCTTAAGTGGTTGGACCGGCTAGATGCAGGAAAAATTAATCAAGGGATATGGGGAGAAGGCAGGAATGGGGTACTGTGTCTGGGTGATCAGCCATGATCACATTGAATGGCGGTGCTGTCTCGAAGGGCCGAATGGCCTACTCCTGCACCTATTTTCTATGTTTCTATGTTTCTGTTTCCAAAGGGCGGGCACGGTGGCGCAGCAGTAGAGTTGCTGCTTCCCAGGCACCAGAGACCCAGGTTCAATCCTGGCTAAGGGGGCTGTCTGTACGGAGTTTGCACGTTCTCCCCGTGACCCACGTGGGTTTTCTCCGAGATCTTCGGTTTCCTCCAAAGACAAGTGCAGGTTTGTCGATGAATTGGCTTGGTATAAATGTAAAAAATTGTCCCTAGTGTGTGTAGGATAGTATTAATTAGCGGGCATCATTGGTCAGCGCGGATTCGGTGGGCCGAAGGGCCTGTTTTCCGGATGTATCTTGAAACTAAACCAGTCCAGGCAACCTGAGGCAGGGTCTTGCACCGAAACGTCACCCATTCCTTCTCTCCAGAGACGCCGCCTGTCCCGCTGAGTTACTCCAGCTTTTTGTGTCGATCTTCGATTGAAACTAGCGTCTACAGTTGCTTCCCACGCAGGGGAAGGATGTCGTTTCAGTTCCGGTTATTGTCACGTGTACCGAGGTACAGTGAAAGGCTTTATGTTGCGTGTCAACTATCTTTAAGAGCCCTATCTAGCTCTCTCTTGAAAGTATCAGAGAACCTGCCTCCACCGCCCTCTGAGGCAGAGAATTCCACAGTCACAACTCTCTGTGTGGAAAAGTGTTTCCTCATCTCTGTTCTAAATGGCTTACCCCTTATTCTTAAACTGTGTGAGGCCCCTGGTTCTGGACTCCCCCAACAATGGGAACATGTTTCCTGCCTCTAGCGGGTCCAAACCATTAATAATATTACATGTTTCAATAAGATCCCCTCTCATCCTTCTAAACTCCAGAGTGTACAAGCCCAGCCACTCCATTCTCTCAGCATATGACAGTCCCGCCATCCCGGGAATTAACCTGGTGAACCTACACTGGGCTCCCTCAATAGCAAGAATATTGCCAGGACTCGAGGGCCTGAGCTGTAGGGAAGGTTAGCCAGGCTGGGTCTGTATTCCTTGGAGCGCAGGAGGATGAGGGGTGATCTACAGAGGTGTATAAAGTCATGAGAGGAATACGTAGGGTGCTGACACCAACAAACGCAACATGTCTAGAGGTCTCGGGACTAGTGGAGTCAGGGGATATGGGGAGAAGGCAGGAACGGGGTACTGATTGTGGATGATCAGCCATGATCACATTGAATGGCGGTGCTGGCTCGAAGGGCCGAATGGCCTCCTCCTGCACCTATTGTCTATGTTTCTATGTCCACGTTTGGAGCGGCACGGTGGTGCAGCGGGTAGAGCTGCTGCCTCCCAGCGCCGGAGACCCAGGTTCCAGACTGACCTGGGGTGCTGCCTGTACGGAGTTTGCACGCTCTCCCCGTGAGTGCGTGGGTTTCCTCCCACACTCCAAAGACGTGTGGCTTTGCGGCACGTGTTGGGCCGCTGTAAGCTGCCCCTCATGTGTGTCGGACACAGCTTGTGTGCGGGCGATCGATGGTGGGTGTGGGCTCGGTGAGTTCGACGCTGCGGGAGGCGCCATCGACACACACGGAGTAATGCGTGGGTGAAAACACTTGCTATTGACCGAGATGCCGCACATTAGCTCGATCACTCTGCCTTGTCCCATTGACTGCGTTAATTATGGATATTGGCATCCTGCTTTGGTTCAAGTACTTCACTGCTCCTGATAGCTGATCGCGGGCATTAGCTTCCACGAGCTACACTCAACAGAGCTTCAGCCTGACAGATGTATATAAAACCCTGGGGCGCGGCACGGTGGCGCAGCGGGTGGAGCTGCTGCCACACAGCGCCGGAGACCCGGGTTCCATCCCGACCACGGACGCTGTCTGTGTGGAGTTTGTACGTTCTCCCCGTGACCTGCGTGGGTTTTCTCCAAGATCTTCGGTTTCCTCCCACACTCCAAAGACGTGCGGGTTTGTAGGATAATTGGCTCGGTATAAATGTAAATTGTCCCTGATCTGTGTGTAATGTGCTGGGATCGCTGGTCAGCACGGTCTTCATGGGCCGAAGGGCCTGTTTCCACTCTGTATCTCCAAACTAAAAAAAAGCATGGATAGGCAGACATAGAAATTAGTGCAGATGACCAGATATTATTGATAACTTATTGCATTGTTGAGTATTGTATATTTATTTGTCGCGCAGCTACATTGAGAATTTCATTGTTTTGTTTCTAAATCTGAAATTAAATGTCATTTGCCAGGCTTTGTCCCACCCCCACCTGTCTGCCAGCTTTCTCTCTCTCCTCCACTGCAATCAGTCCTGTCCCGAAACGTCACCTATCCTGTCCTCATCACACCTCCCCCTTCCATATCTCTAGACTCCCTCCCCCCCGACTCTCAGTCTGAGGAAGGGTCCCGACCCGAAACGTCACCCGTTCCTGCTGCCTGTCCCGCTGATCTACTCCAGCTTTTTGTCTTATTTTGTAAACCAGCATCTGCAGTTCCCCGTGTCGATTCTTGAGCCTTCATTCACGATGGGGGTCACCGCAGAAGAATTAATCGGCCAAAACAACGGCCTCAAGAGAATCGTGTAGGAAGGAACTGCAGATGTTGGTTACTCCCACGATAGACACAAAATGCACCTCATTTATCGCCAAAATGCTGGACAAAAATGCTGGAGAAACTCAGCGGGACAGGCAGCATCTATAGGGCCTGTCCCACGATGCGAGTTTACCCCAGAGCTCTCCCTATTAAATATTTTCCCCTTCACCTTGAACCCATGTCCTCTGGTCCTCGATTCCGCAACTCTGGGCAAGAGCCCCTGTGCATCTACCCGATCTATTCCCCTCATGATGTTGTACACCTCTCTAAGATCGCCCCTCATCCTCCCTACAAACCTGTCCTATCCATGGTGGATATATAAAGCTGGAGTAACTCAGTGGGACAGGCAGCGTCTCTGGAGAGAAGGAATGCGTGACGTTTCGGGTCGAGACCCTTCTTCAGGCCTATCCATGTACCTGTCTAACTGTATCTTAAACATTGGGATATTCCCTGCCTCAACTACCTCCTCTGGCAGCTCATTCCATACACCCACCACCCTCTGTGTGATAAAGTTCCCCCTCCTGGTGCTATTGTTGTCTGAGCGAGCTCCCATGCTGGCTAGTGTTGGTGATATGCGTGTGTCCTTGGGGACAGTCGGCCACTGACACCAACAAAGTGCCCTTCATTCTGACCCGTCCAACCCCATTATGCCTTTTGGGCATCACTTCTACCGAGCTCATCCATAGGATCTGAATGAGCTCCTCGACACCAAACACATGGTTGCAGCAACATTTTCTCAGCAAAACGACATGGGGAAATTTGCAGGAAGGAACTGCAGGTGCTGGTTTACACCGAAGATAGACACAAAGTGCTGGAGTAACTCAACGGGGTCAGGCAGCATCTCTGCAGTGAAGGAACGGGTGACGTTTCAGGTCGAGACCCCAAAATGTTTCTTGCTTCTGGTGAAGTCCACAACTACTGCGTGATGTTACCATAGAATATGGGACAGTACAGCACAGGAACAGGCCCTTCGGCCCACAATGTCTGTGCTGTACATGATGCCAAGATAAACTAATCCCCTCTGCCTGCACGTGATCCGTATCCCTCCACTCCCTGCATATCCATGTGCCTGTCTCAAAGCCTCTTAAACACCACTATCGTATCTGCCTCCACCCCCACCCCTGGCAGCGCGTTCCAGGCACCCACCCCCCTCTGCGTAAAAAAAACCTGCCCCGCACATCTCCTTTAAACTTTGCCCCTCTCACCTTAAAGCTGCGCCCTCTAGTTCTTGATTCCCCTACTCTGGGGAAAAGTCTCTAGTCGTTGATATTTCCACCCTGTGGAAAAGATGTTCTGACTGTTTACCCTCTCTATGCCTCTCATCGTTGTATAAACCTCAAAAGTAGACAAAAAACTCAGCGGGTGAGGCAGCCTCTACCGAGAAAAGGCGTAGGCGATGTTTCGGGTCGAGACCTTTCTTCAGACCCACAAAGTCGCCTATTCCTTTTCTCCAGAGATGCTGCCTCACCCGCTGAGTTCCACCAGCACTTTTTGTCTACTTTAGATTTTTCCAACATCTGCAGTTCTTTGTGAAACATTTTATAAACCTCTATCTGGTCTCCCCACAACCTCCGGCACTCCAGAGACCATGAGAGAAATAGATCGGGTAGACGCACAGAGTCTCTTGCCCAGAGTAGGGGAATCGAGGACCAGAGGGAATAGGTTTAAGGTCCAGGGGGAAAACATGTAATAAGGGGGGTGGGGATTTTAATAAGCACCCAAGGGGCAACTTTTTCACACAGAGGGTGGTGGGTGGGTGTGTGGAACGAGCTGCCGGAGGAGGTAGTTGAGGCAACATATGAAGCATTTGGACAGGTACATGGATAGGACAGGTTTTCGTGGGATATGGGCCAAACGCGGGCAGGTGGGACTGGTGTAGATGGGACACGTTGGCGGGTGTGGGCGAGTTGCGCTGAAGGGCCTGTTTCCACACTGTATCATTCTGTGACTCTACGACATCTGCAGGGTCTCTTGTCGGGAAGGGATCAGCTGTCTGAAGAAGGGTCTCGACCCACAACCTCACCCGTTCCTTCTCTCCAGAGACGCTGCCTGTCCCGTTGAGTTACTGAGTTACTCCAGCTTTTTGTGTCTCTTAGCTTTCTCTTGAATCCACTTTTCATTTAAACGTCCCGTTGTTCTGGACCAAAGAGTGACGGAGAAGCCGTGCAAGGCTGAGACATGTAGAGGGGGAGTGGGCAAATGTCCATCACTGTACACTGTGGAGTTTAGAAGGATGAGAGGGAACCTTATTGAAATAAAGGTTTGGACACGCTAGAGGCAGGAAACATGTTCCCGATGTTGGGGGAGTCCAGAACTAGGGGCCACAGTTTAAGAATAAGGGGTAAATCATTTAGAACGGAGACGAGGAAACACTTTTTCACACAGAGTGTGGTGAGTCTCTGCCTCAGAGGGCGGTGGAGGCCGGTTCTCTGGATGCTTTCAAGAGAGATTTATTATTATCATTAACATTATACTTATGGGCGCCTTTCAAAGACTCTCAAGGACGCCTTACAAAATTTAATAAGCAGATTACAAAACATATAAGCAGAATAAAACAAAATACCAAACAAAAATAGTCGGGACATCAACAAGACACAATTGGAAGAGAGAGCAGCGGCAGCTAAACGCGCCAACGTTCACGCTCCCTTCCGGCAGCCATCTTGGAGACACAACAATCACAACAACTTTAAACATTGAACATCCACCACAGTGACTCCTACACACCCCTCACTGTGGTGGATGGTGAAATATCGTTCAAGTCCTTCCCCTTGCCCCTCTGCGGTCGTGGGCCTCGAGCCCCGGTTGTCGGGACGATCTTGACTCCCGTAGCCGGTGTTCGGGCCCTCCGCATCGTGGCGCCCCACTCCCGTATCGGGGGGTTGTCAGCTCACCCGCGCCGGGCGAACGAACCTCGCGTCGGTGCAGGTCGAGCCTTCTGCGGCGTTGGAGATCCCGACTAGCCTCGCCCCGAGACTGCGAGCCCTCGTGGATGAAGTCCGCGGTGGTCACGGAGGGAGCGATCCCAGCCAAGGGATCCGCTCCGATGTTAAAGTCCGCGCCCCGCGGTGGGGCCCACGACCATCCGAGGAGTCTTCCAGCTCCAGCGATGGTCGGCCGCAGAGCCCGGAGAATGCGATCCGAAAATTAATCACATCTCCAGGAAGGTAAGAACTTGAAAAAAGTTTCCCCCTCCCCGCTCCCCCACATAAAACATACCACAAGAACATTAAAACAAACTTCTAACAGACTAAAAAATAACAAAAGCAATGAAAAGACAACACTGACGGTAGGGTGCCATCTTCCCCCGTGGCCACACCCCAAGTTAGATAGATCTTTTAAAGATAGCGGAGTCAGGGGATATGGGGAGAAGGCAGGAACGGGGTACTGATTGGGGATGATCAGCCATGATCACATTGAATGGTGGTGCGGGCTCGAAGGGCCAAATGGCCTACTCCTGCACCTATTTTTCTATGTTCTATGTTTCTATGCCTGGTCGAGACCCTTCTGCAGACTGATGGCCTGTTTCCTTTATCATTGTTACTTTTTTTTGCACATCTTCCATTCATTTCTTCTTTATATCTCTACATCTCGTTTCCCTCGCCCCCGACTCTCAGTCTAAAGAACGGTCTTGACATGAAACGTCACCCATTCTTTCTCTCCAGAGATGCTGCCTGTCCCGCTGAGTTGCTCCAGCTTTTTGTGTCAATTTCTGAATGCCTGCGTGACCGCACTGTCTATCTTTAATGCCACGTTGAAGGATGTCTGTACCAGTTCTCCAAGAGAGGCTGAATTTCCGTAACTTCTCGTGGCTGCGACACTCTTGGCAATTACGTATTTAATTAAATCAACCACGTTAGCAACACGACTTTGCCTCCATGTCCCTCGACAGCCAACTGTGCAGTTTATCGATGCAAGAACCAAAATGCTCAACAGTAACACCGAGCAGCTTCCTCCCACACTGCTGATATCAGCGTTCTTTCTTAATTATTCCCCAAGTCTCTTGACAAAACAGAGGAAGGAAAGCTTGTTATTCCAAAGCATCATCGCGGACCAGCCTCACCCCGGTCACTCCCTCTTCTCCCCTCTCCCATCAGGCAAGGGGTACAGAAGTGTGAAAACGCACACCTCCAGATTCACGGATAGTTTCTTCCCGGCCGTTATCAGGCAACTGAACCATCCTCTCTCCCAATTAGAGAGCGGTCCTGACCACCCATCTTCCTCATTGGTGACCCTCGGACTATCCTTCACTTGCACTAAACGTTATTCCCTCTATCCATGTATCTGTACACTGCGGGCGGCTCGATCGTAATCATGTCTTGTCTTTCCGCTGACTGGTTAGCACGCAACATAAAAGCCTTTCACTGTACCTCGGTACACGTGACAATAAACTAGACTAAACAAATGGGACTCCAACCAAAGTCACTTTACAATCGGGAAACATTGTCACAAACAGTTTGCAAAATGAAATTAAAAGAAGGTTGTTTTTTGTCGTTATGGTTCATTATTCAGATCCTTTACATAGAGCACACTTTCCACAGGATATTATCTAAATTATGCAGCCACACAAATGGAATAATAATCATGGCCGGCCCTCTCAGAGCCCGTTTCATGTACTAATGGAACACTCAGAGCTTGGTGAATAACTTAATCACTGTACATTTGTTCCAACGAGATTGTTAATAATTTAATATCATTCGGGGGGGGGGGGGGGGGGGGGGAGAAACACGGAACATTTTTTCAAGGCAGGAGTTTAAAACCTTTATGATCAATTTACAGTCACATAACCATAGGGATTAGAGAGATGCAGCATGGAAACATGTCCTTCGACCCACTCAATAGACCACAGACAATAGGTGCAGGAGTAGTCCATTCGGCCCTTCGAGCCAGCACTGGCACTCAATTGATCATGGCTGATCATCCCCAATCAGTACCCCGTTCCTGCCTTCTCCCCATATCCCCTGACTCCGCTATCTTTAAGAGCCCTATCTAGCTCTCTCACGGACTGACTCAGTCAGTGCCGACCAACATGCCCCAGCTACACTGGTCCCACCTGCCCGCATTTTGCCCATATCCCTCAAAACCTGTCCGATCCATGCACCTGTCTAAATGTTTCTTAAAAGTTGTGATAGTCCCAGCATCAACTACGTCCTCCGGCAGCTCGTTCCATACACCCACCACCCTTTGTGTGAACAAGTTGCCCCTCAGGTTCCTATTAGACATTCCCCCCCCCCCTCACCTTAACCCTACGCTCCCTGGTTCCTGATTGCTCCACATTCTTGAATCCTCTTCACAAATGTCCGTACACCACTCTTGAAGCTGCCTGGCCCGGCTCCTCCTCCAAGATCGTTAGATCATAATTGAATACATTAAATTAGTTTCAGACTTTATTACTTACAGTGCTCTGTCCCGATATAACAGGTGACTCATGCTACCGAGACAGGTATCCAGTCAGTAAGTTTATATGTGTGTGGAAAAAGGCACATCATTACTGTCCCTTGCAGGCTCTCGCTCGCTCGCTCGCCCGGCCAGCGTTGACCAAGACGGAGGGTGCAGCCCCCTCTCCGAGACCCGGGTCTCTTCTGGGCGGTCATTCGGTCAGTCGGTCAGCGGTAGGGTTACAAAGGTGGGCAGGGCAGGCTCCTATGTCCGGCCCGCTCTCAGTGTTTGCCCTGCTTGAACCAGTTCCTGATCAGCCACTTCTGGCCTGAGCATCGCTGCAAGGACAGTCTCAGGTCGAAGTTGGCGTCTTTCACCATCTCCACCTCCAGGCAGCGGCCCGTGTCTCTGTTGATGATCGGCCCGTTCTGTATGAGTGAGGCGTCCACTTTAGTTGAGGCACAGCGCGGGAAACTGGCCCTTCGGCCCATCTTACTGGAGTTTAGAGCGAGGGGGGGAGGGGGAGGGGACACCTCACTGAAAGTTACCAGCTAATGAAAGGCCCGGATAGAGTGGATGTGGAGAGGATGTTTCCACTAGTGGGAGAGTCTAGGACTAGAGGTCACAGCCCCAGAATTAAAGGACGTTCCTTCAGGAAGGAGATGAGGAGGAATTTCTTTAGCCAGAGGGTGGTGAATCTGTGGAATTCTTTGTCACAGACGGCTGTGGAGGCCAAGTCAGTGGATATTTTTAAGGCAGAGATATATCAGAGGTTATGGGGAGAAGGCAGGAGAATGGGGTTAGGAGGGAGAAATAGATCAGCCATGATTGAACGGTGGAGTGGACTTGATGGGCCGAATGGCCTGGTTGTCAGGTTACGGAGCCTCAAACGGCCGCTCGGATCCATAATGAAGACGGGGAAATAGTTATTTAACATTATATTTGATATAAGAATATTTGTTTTACTTGTATTAAGGTGGTGGGCTTTGACTTGAATTATTTCGTAGTGTAGATAGTATCGTAAAAACTTCAATAAACCTATTCTTGGTTATTAAATAAATAAATAAAGGAAAGGTTGCTAGGTGACGAAGTCGGTAACGGTTGCCATGCTGGTTGCTAGGGAACGGTTGCTGGGTAACGGTTGCCATGCGGGTTGCTAAGGAACGGTTGCCATGCGGGTTGCTAGGGAACAGTTGCCGGGTAACGGTTGTCATGCTAGTTGCTAGGGAACAGTTGCCGGGTAATGGTTGCCCTGCCGGTTGCCGGGTACCGGTTGCCGGGTAACGGTTGCCATGCTAGTTGCTAGGGAACAGTTGCCATGCGGGTTTCTAGGGAACGGTTGCCATACCAGTTGCCGGGTAACGGTTGCCATGCGGGTTGCTAGTGAACGGTTGCCGGGTAACGGTTGCCATGCTAGTTGCTAGGGAATGGTTGCCGGGTAACGGTTGCCATGCTAGTTGCTAGGGAATGGTTGCTGGGTAACAATTGCCATGCTAGTTGCTAGGGAACGGTTGCTGGGTAACGGTTGCCATGCTAGTTGCTAGGGAATGGTTGCCGGGTAACGGTTGCCATGCTAGTTGCTAGGGAACGGTTGCTGGGTAACAATTGCCATGCTAGTTGCTAGGGAACGGTTGCTGGGTAACGGTTGCCATGCTAGTTGCTAGGGAACGGTCGCCGGGTAACGGTTGCCCTGCCGGTTGCCGGGTAACGGTTGCCATGCTAGTTGCTAGGGAACAGTTGCCGGGTAACAGTTGCCATGCGGGTTTCTAGGGAACGGTTGCCATACCAGTTGCCGGGTAACGGTTGCCATGCGGGTTGCTAGTGAACGGTTGCCGGGTAACGGTTGCCATGCTAGTTGCTAGGGAATGGTTGCTGGGTAACAATTGCCATGCTAGTTGCTAGGGAACGGTTGCTGGGTAACGGTTGCCATGCTAGTTGCTAGGGAACGGTTGCTGGGTAACAATTGCCATGCTAGTTGCTAGGGAACAGTTGCTGGGTAACGGTTGCCATGCTAGTTGCTAGGGAACGGTTGCTGGGTAACGGTTGCCATGCTAGTTGCTAGGGAACGGTCGCCGGGTAACGGTTGCCATGCTAGTTGCTAGGGAACGGTCGCCGGGTAACGGTTGCCATGTGGGTCCCAGCGGCGGGAGGCCTGGGCCTACCTGTGTGAAGTCCCAGAGCCTTTGTCCGGGCCTGTCCACCTCCTCGCACTTCCTCAGCCTGGGGCTCCGGCCCTTGCTGTCGTCCACCACGCACTTGGTGTCGGGCAGGAAGCGCGTCGACCCCAGCGGGCCCAGTTGCAGCAGCCCCTCGGTGGTGTAGCGGACCAACTAGGAGGCACAAGACAGCCCAGTCGTTAACCCCACAGCTCACCGCTCCAGGAGCCACGTTGACCGACGGGCTCCCACTGGGCCAGAAACGGGCGATAATGTGTCTGACCGCCAGCTAACCAGAACACAACCAGAGTTCAGACACACACCGTGGAAACAGGCCCTTCGGCCCATCTCACTGGAGTCTAGAAGGATGACGGGGACCTCACTGACACTTGCCGACTAATGTGGGTGTGGAGTGGATGTTTTCACTAGTGGGAGAGTCTAGAATTAGAGGTCACAGCCTCAGAATTAAAGGACGTTCCTTTAGGAAGTTGATTCTTGATCAATATGGGTGTTAGAGCTTTTGGGGAGAAGGCAGGAGAATGGGGTTAGGAGGGAGAGATACATCAGCCATGATTGAATGGCAGAGTAGACTTGATGGGCCGAATGGCCTAATTCTACACCTATCACTTACAGTATGTCCTTATGAACGCCTGCTGCATCTACCGCAGCTCGTGTGGGCCTAGTCTCACCATCCAATCTTTATCTGTAGGTAGACAGGGGGGTTAACACGGCTTTCAGCACACTGGCCTTCATCAGTCAGAGTACAGAGTATAGAAGTTGGGAGGTCACGTTACAGTTGTACAAGACATTGGTGAGGCCGCATTTAGAGTATTGCGTTCAGTTCTGGGCACCGTGTCACAGGAAAGATGTCGTTAAGCTGGAAAGGGTTCAGAGAAGATTTACGAGGATGTTGCCAGGACTCGAGGATGTGAGCTGGAGGGAGGGCAGGCTGGGACTCAATTCCTTGGAGCGCAGGAGGATGGAGGGTGATCTTTTAGAGGCATATAAACCATGAGAGGAATAGGTGGGGTAGATGTACAGGGACTTTTTCCCCAGAGTAGGGGAATCGAGAACCAGAGGGGGCAGCTTTAAGGTGAGAGGGGCAAAGTTTAAAGGAGATGTGTGGGGCAGGTTTTTTTTACACAGAGGGTGGTGGGTGCCTGGAACGCGCTGCCAGGGGTGGGGGTGGTGGCAGATACGATAGTGGTGTTTAAGAGGCTTTTAGACAGGCACATGGATATGCAGGGAATGGAGGGATACGGATCACGTGCAGGCAGAGGGGATCAGTTTAACTTGGCGTCATGTCCAGCACGGACATTGTGGGCCGAAGGGCCTGCTCCTGTGCTGGACTAATCTGTGTGCTATGGGGTTTCTTTTTCTGTTTTAATTGGCAGGCTGTTAAATCGGCAAATTATTTTAAAGGTTAACGGCTGTTTTAAGTTATTAGATTCTCGGCGCTGCCTCCTAAAGTTTAGCAGCAACCTTCCTCTTAATAACTGGAGCCGGCAATTGGTCTTTAGTTAATTAAAACTGGATCTATTTCAGCTCTCGAGGCAGCGGTTTAAATAGAGCGCTTAGGGGCAGTGTAGCAGAACCCTCTCTCTGGTATACACCACAGCTTCAGCTCAGACCAATAAAAAATATCATGCGTAGACAAAAATGCTGGAGAAACTCAGCGGGTGAGGCAGCATCTGTGAAGCGAGGGAAATAGGCGACGTTTTGGGTCGAGACCCCGAAGGAATAGGCAACGTTTCGGGCCGAAATCCTGAAGGAAATAGGCAACGTTTCGGGCCGAAACCCGGAACGGTTTCGGCCTGAAACGTTGCCTATTTCCTTCGCTCCATAGATGCTGCCGCACCCGCTGAGTTTCTCCAGCATTTTTGTCTACATTCGATTTTCAAGCATCTGCAGTTCCTT
>OY740808.1:1460067-1497567 GCA_963514005.1 Raja brachyura | reverse complement strand
CAGCCTCCGCTTCGTCTCACCGATGTAGATCAGCTGGCATCTGGAGCAACGGATGCAGTAGATGAGGTTGGAGGAGGTGCAGGTGAACCTCTGTCGGACGTGGAATGACTGCTTGGGTCCCTGAAAGGAGTGGATGGGGGAGGTGAAGGAACAAGTGTAGCATCTCTTGCGGTTGCAAGGGAAAGTGCCCGGGGAAGGGGTGGAGCGGGAGGGAAGGGAAGAATTGACAAGGGAGTTCTTCCCTGGGTTGCGTCCACAATTCGCTGCAATTTCTTGCGGGTCTTGGATGGAGCAGTTCCCAAACCGTGCGGTGATGCATCCCGATTAAATGCTCCCTACGGCGCGGCTGTAGAAGTTGGTGAGAGTTGTAGGGGACATCTCAAACTTCCTGAGCCTTCTAGAGAAGTGTGCTTTCCTGGTCGTTGGTTCAATATGGATGGTCCAGGAGAAGTTGTTGGTGATATTGACTCCGGGGAGTTTGAAGGTTTTAACCATCTCTACTCTGGCACCGTCACTGTAAACCACTTCCCTTCCTGAAGTCGATCACCATCCCCTTTGTCTTGCTTCCCATCCATCGTGGAGCCTGGGATCTCTTGCTGGGGATCTCCAGAAGAAGACCTCCGACCGATGAAAGTGACCGATTTGGGAACTCCAAGCCGTGGAGTGTGTTCCAGCCCGTCCTGACGTCGGAGTTTGGATCATCCCAACGAGAAGGCCTGTACATCAGGCCATCTGTAGCGGCGACTGTGGAGGCTTCAAGGCCCCGACCACGGGGGAACACAGGAGGAAGATTGGCGGAACGTTATTGCCTTCCATCACAGTGAGGAATGTTGATTCCACTGTGCTGGATGTTCATGTTCTATTCCATTGTGTATCGTGCCCTGTTTAATTGTGGGGCTGCACGGTAACTCAAATATCACTCTACCTTAATTGGTGCAGGTGACAAAAGATGTAAGATCATCTCTGACCCCTCTCACCCTGGCCACAAACTCTTTGAATCACTTCCCTCTGGAAGGCGACTCCGGACTGTCAAAGCTGCCACAGCCAGACATAAAAACAGCTTTTATCCACGAGTAGCTGCTCTACTCAACAGCCAAATATCTGTAGCCTCCCTTTGATCTGGTATTTTGTTGGTTCACCTGCTTGATCAATGGTGTTTTATCATTAATGTCTTATTATTATTAATGTTTAATGTTGTCTGAGTCATTCGTAACTGTCACTGTATGTCATGTTGTTACTTGTGGGTGGAGCACCAAGGCAAATTCCTTGTATGTGAATACTTGGCCAATAAACGTACGTACACGTGACAATAAACTAAACCGTCTTTGGACGGGGGAAGTTTTGCGATAGAGTTTGAGATGTTGTCAGTAACGGCCTCAACGTTATGAACGAACTGCCATGAATTATTCTGCAACTGAGGATACTCGCATTGGGCGAGGGTCGATAATTTACGGGTCTCCATTTTTCCACCTTCATATTACGATGAATGAATTATCCGTTAAGTAATTTAGGAAGAAGATTCCCAGCAATCTTCCACAACCTCAGCAACCTGCAGTGACGTTTGGACCAGAAATTCAATTTGCCAATCGGGATTTCAAGCACCTTAATCATCGTTTCCATTGCAATTTCATGTATTAAATATTAAATACTAAATAAAACCTCCGTGACTCTTTAATAAACACTGTGGCAGATTCTGGGCATTTTTACTGTTAATCATTATCAACAAAGACTTAATGAGGTTTGATTGGTTATTTATGGCATCCCGCAGTGATTTAAAGCGCTGGATAATGTACAATAGGGCCAGCTTCTCACGCTGGTGATCCGTAATGTAAGCGCGTAGTTGAGAGAGTCCCGTCTTCAGGGGAGCGTAAAGCATTCAAGGAAAAAGATAGACAAAAATGCTGGAGAAACTCAGCGGGTGAGGCAGCATCTGTGGAGTGAAGGAATAGGAGACGTTTTGGGTCAAGACCCTGAAGGATTAGGTGACGTTTCGGGTCGAGACCCGGAAGGGTCTCGACCCGAAACGTCACCTATTCCTTCGCTCCACAGATGCTGCCTCACCCGCTGAGTTTGTCCAGCATTTTTGTCTACCTTCACCCATTCCTTCGCTCCACAGATGCTGCCTCAGGCAAGGGAAAGGGAAGGTCACATTTTTAGCGTCCGGTTTCCTCCCACGTCCCAAGGATATGCAGCAGGTTATACACAATAGACAATAGGTGCGGGGGGAGGCCATTCAGCCCTTCGAGCCAGCACCGCCATTCAATGTGATCATGGCTGATCATCCCCAATCAGTACCCCGTTCCTGCCTTCTCCCCATATCCCCTGACTCCGCTATCTTTAAGAGCCCTATCTAGCTCTCTCTTGAAAGTATCCAGAGAACCGGCCTCCAACGTCCTCTGAGGCAGAGAATTCCACAGACTCACAACTCTCTGTGAGAAAAAGTGTTTCCTCGTCTCCGTTCTAAATGGCTTACCCCTTATTCTTAAACTGTGGCCCCTGGCTCTGGATTCCCCCAACATCGGGACATGTTTCCTGCCTCTAGCGTGTCCAAACCCTTAATAATCTTATATGTTTCAAAATAGGTTCACTTCCCTCTGGAAGGCGACTCCGGACTGTCAAAGCTGCCACAGCCAGACATAAAAACAGTTTTTATCCACGAGAAGTTGCCCTACTCAACAGCCAAATATCTGTAGCCTCCCGTTGATCTGGTATTTTGTTGGTTCACATGCTTGATCAATGGTGTTTTATCATTAATGTTTTATTATTATTAATGTTTAGTGTTGTCTGAGTCATTCGTAACTGTCACTGTGTCATGTTGTTACTTGTGGGCGGAGCACCAAGGCAAATTCCTTGTATGTGAATACTTGGCCAATAAACTTACTTAGGTTTGTAGGTTAATTGGCTTTGGTAAAAATCTCTCCATTTTCACGAGTCCCACCTAACTACATTTGCAACATATACCTATAACCCTGTCCTATCCATGGACCCATCCAAATGTTTGATGAGGAGTAAACGGGTCCTTTTCAGAATTGCAGAGAGTGACTAGTGGGGTACCGCACGGCTCAGTGCTGGAACCCCAGCTATTTACAATATATATTAATGATCTGGATGAGGGAATTGAAGGCAATATCTCCAAGTTTGCAGATGACACTAAGCTGGGGGGCAGTGTTAGCTGTGAGGAGGATGCTAGGAGACTGCAAGGTGACTTGGATAGGCTGGGTGAGTGGGCAAATGTTTGGCAAATGCAGTATAATGTGGATAAATGTGAGGTTATCCACTTTGGTGGCAAAAACAGGAAAGCAGACTATTATCTAAATGGAGGCCGATTAGGAAAAGGGGAGATGCAACGAGACCTGGGTGTCATGGTACACCAGTCATTGAAAGTAGGCATGCAGGTACAGCAGGCTGCGAAGAAAGCGAATGGTATGTTAGCTTTCATAGCAAAAGGATTTGAGTCTAGGAGCAGGGAGGTTCTACTTCAGTTGTATAGGGTCTTGGTGAGACCACACCTGGAGTATTGCGTACAGTTCTGGTCTCCAAATCTGAGGAAGGACATTATTGCCATAGAGGGAGTGCAGAGAAGGTTCACCAGACTGATTCCTGGGATGTCAAGACTGTCTTATGAAGAAAGACTGGATGGACTCGGTTTATACTCTCTAGAATTTAGGAGATTGAGAGGGGATCTTATAGAAACGTACAAGATTCTTAAGGGGTTGGACAAGCTAGATGCAGGAAGATTGTTCCCGATGTTGGGGAGGTCCAGGACAAGGGGTCGCAGTTTAAGGATAAGGGCGAAATCCTTTAGGACCGAGATGAGAAGGACTTTTTTCACACAGAGAATGGTGAGTCTCTGGAACTCTCTGCCACAGAGGGTAGTTGAGGCCAGTTCATTGGCTATATTTAAGAGGGAGTTAGATGTGGCCCTTGTGGCTAAGGGGATCAGGGGGTATGGAGAGAAGGCAGGTACAGGATACTGAGTTGGATGATCAGCCATGATCATATTGAATGGCGGTGCAGGCTTGAAGGGCCGAATGGCCTACTCCTGCACCTAATTTCTATGTTTCTATGTTTTAAAAGTGTTGTTATAGTCCCAGCCTCAACTACCTCCTCCGGCAGCTCGTTCCATTCACCCACCACCCTCTGTGTGAAAATGTTACCCCTCAGGTTCGTATTAAATCTCCCCCCCCCCCTCACCTTAAATATATACGCTCAATGCAATCGATGTTACTCCAAATTCTGCCCAGGTTCACAGTTATTAACCTGGTACATTGGTCCAGTGAGAAGCATCGTCTTGCATGCTATCCAGTCAGATCAGATAATACAATGGAGTCAAACGCAGGTACAACAGGTCGAGCAAAGGGGAAGATACAAAGTGCAGGATATAGGTCATAAGTGATAGCAGTAGGATGAGGCCATTCGGCCCATCAAGTCTACTCCACCATTCAATCACGGCTGATCTATCTCTCCCTCCTAACCCCATTCTCCTGCCTTCTCCCCACAACCTCTGACACCCGCACTAATTAAGAATCTATCTATCTCTGCCTTAAAAATATCCACTGACTTGGCCTTGCTTAGTACAGGGGTCAGAGGTTATGGGGCGAGGGCAGGAGAATGGGGTTAGCCTCTCCCACTAATGGAAACATCCTCTCCACATCCAGGCCTGCTTACTGATGTATTCAAGACAGAGTTAGGTTTAGCTCGAAGGGCCGAATGGCCTTCTCCTGCACCGGTTTTCTACGCTGTCTGTACTGCAGTCTTGTACGGAAGTATGATTGTGCCTGTGTGTAGTACGATTGTATGTGGCGGGGTGGCGCAGCGGGTAGAGCTGCTGCTTCACAGCGCCAGAGACCCGGGTTCAATCCTGACCACGGGTGCTGTCTGTATGGAGTTTGCACGTTCACCCCGTGACCTGCGTGGGTTTTCTCCGGGTGCTCCGGTTTCCTCCCACACTCCAAAGATGTGCGGGTTTGTAGGTTAATTGGCTTCGGCAAAATTGTAAATTGTCCCTAGAGTGTGGGATAGTGTTAGTGTGCGGGGATCGCCGGTCGGCACGGACCCGGTGGGCCGAAGGGCCTGTTTCCGCGCCATATCTTTAAACTAAACTATCAGGATTGTCACTGGATAGTACAGGTGGCCAGAATGTAGCGTTGATCGGTTGAACGCAGGACATGAAGGCAGGTGGTGGGAATGGAATTTGAAAACAGAGGAGGAGGAGGAATTCACTTTTGAATGAAACACAGATTTTGAAGAGAATCTCTCTCTGACTGAGCACGCAGGGATAATCCCGGCAGAAATATACTCTCCGCTGCGAGGCTCTGAACAGTAATCACGTGAACCAAAGCCAGATTTAAATCATCATCTTTTTGAAGAAAAATAAATTGCTTTATGAATAAAGATTAAAATACTTTCCACATACGCTCCACATCCCAATCGCCCAGGGATAACACCACAATGTCTGCAGCATTACTGAAGTGGCAGTCGGTATTCAAGCCTCTGCCTCGTGCTATTGAGGGAGTGCAGCGTAGGTTCACCAGGTTAATTCCCGGGGTGGCGGGACTGTCATACGCTGTCATACCCGGGTCTCTGGCGCTGTAAGGCAGCAACTCTACCGCTGCACCACCGTGCACTAATACATGGACAGGACAGGCTTCGAGGGAGATGGACCAAACGCAGGCAGGTGGGACTAGTGCAGCTGGGACATGTTGGCCGCTGTGGGCAAGTTGGGCCTGTTTCCATGCTGTATCACAATGACTCTATAATAGTGGTACATCGTAGTACAGACACGGTGGGCCGAAGGGCCTGTTCCTGTGCTATTCTAGTCCTTACTGAACAGCAGAGAAGGCAAGAAGGGCTTTCATCTTTGGTACTCCCCTTATGCTTAATAAATAAAAGGACTCCTGAATTCTGAAGACACTTGTTCAATATTCGGTCGATGTAATATTCTGCAGCAAATCAGTGAGTCGACTGCTTTAGATTCCTCTCACAGTGAGGAATCAGGCGCTGGAATAATGAGAGATTAAATTCTCAGGAGGTGACTGCACCGGACCCGATTGTTCACCTGGCTTGATGGAATTGATTTAACAAATCAAGGATAAAGTTCAAAATATGTTTGAAAGCCGACGAGGATTTTGGAAATTGATTTTGGCAAAGTGTCTTTATTTTAATTCCGGATTGGTTAAATGTTTTCTGTTGCGTAGACACGGATGGTCAGAGTGCTGGACAATATCCCCATGTGTCGGAGTTATCTCCAGAGGGAAGTCACAGAGAATACAGCGTGGAATCAGGCCCTTCGGCCCATCTCATCCATGCCGACCATCATGCCCCATGTACCTGCCCAATTATCTTTTATACCTTCTGATTATACCTTCAGCATCAGCTCGTTCCATAACCCACCCACCACCCTCTGTGTGAAAACGTTGCCCCTCAGGTTCCTATTAATTCTTCCTCCCCCCCCCCCCCCCCACCCTAATCCTGTGTCCCCTGGTTCCTGATTCCCCTACTCTCGGCAAAATACTTCATTCACTTTATCTGTTCCCCTCATGAACTTATACACCCGGGCACAGCGGGTAAAGTTACTGCCTCACAGCGCCGGAGACCCGGGTTCGATCCCGACTACGGGCGCTGTCTGTACGGAGCTTGCACGTTCTCCCCATAACCCGCGTGGGTTTTCTCAGAGATCTCCAGATTCCTCCTACACTCCAAAGACATGCAGGTTTGTATGTTAATTGGCTTGGTATAAATGTAAATTGTCCCTAGTGTGTGTAGGATAGTGTTAGTGTGTGGGGATCGCTGGTCGGCGCGGACTCGGTGGGCCGAAGGGCCTGTTTCCTAATCGCTAAAATGAATCCTCATCCCCCTGCGCTCCAAGGAATAAAGTCCTAGTCCGCCACCCTCTCCCTGTAGCTCAGGCCCCTCGAGTCCTGGCAACATCCTCGTAAAGATGAAGCAACGCAAGGCCCGGAATCTTCCGGACACATAAATATTTAATGCTCAATCTACTCATTTCATTCCCTGCATGCATTTAAATATTTTAGAAGAATTTTACTGACAGTGATCTCTTTATACATCCAGCGTTAGTGTTGGATGCAAGGTAAAACTGAGATACAGCGCGGAAACAGGCCCTTCGGCCCACCGTGTCCGCGGCAACCAGCGATCCCACACACACTAGGGACAATTTACATTTACACCAAAGCCAATTAACCTACAAACCTGCAGGTCTTTGGAGTGTGGGAGGAAACCGGAGATCTTGGAGAAAACCCATGCAGGTCACGGGGAGAACGTGCAAACTCCGTACAGACAGTGCCCGTAGTCGGGATCGAACCTGGGTCTCCGACGCGACTCTACCGCTGCGCCACCGTAATGTGGGTGGATACAGGAATTATACGTTACATCAGTGACAGTGGGCAGTGCTTTCCTGGAACACACTGTTGGCCAAGAGCAGTGTTCACACGGCCACATGTGATAGCAGCAGAATCAGGCCATTCGGCCCATCAAGTCTACTCCGCCATTCAATCACGGCTGATCTATCACTCCCTCCTAACCCCATTCTCCTGCCTTCTCCCCATAACCCCTGACACCCGCACTAATCAAGAATCTGTCGATCTCCAACTTTAAAATATCCACTGACTTGTGGCCTCCACAGCCCTCTGTGGCAATGAATTCCACAAAGTGTCTATCATCAATCAATGTTTAAGAAAGAACTGCAGAGGCTGGAATAATCGAAGGTAGACAGAAATGCTGGAGAAACTCAGCGGGTGAGGCAGCATCTGTGGAGCGAAGGAATAGGTGACGTTTCGGGTCGAGACCCTTCTGGGTCTCGACCCGAAACATCACCTAATCCTTCGGATTCTCGACCCGAAATGTCTCCTGTTCCTTCGCTCCATAGATGCTGCCTCACCCGCTGAGTTTCTCCAGCAATTTTGTTTCTCTTCAATCAATGATTAGTTTAGAGATACAGCGCAGACACAGGCCCTTCGGCCCACCGAGTCCATGCCGACCAGCGATCGCCCGTTCACACACTAGTTCTACGTTATCCCACGTTCCCATACACTCCCTACACACCAGGGGGACAATTTCACAGAGGGCCGATTAAGCTACAAAATTCTGGAGCAAAATCTACTTAGTCCATATCTCACTCATGCTGGCCTGTTAATGTATGCGTCTAACGGCCAACAGGGGGGGGGGGGGGGAAGAGTTGCTGCCTAATGGCCCTGTCCCACTGTACAAGTTCATTCGAAAATTCTCCCGAGTTTCCCTTGATTCGAACTCGGAGATTTACGGTCATAGCCACTCGTAGGTCCTCGGGGCTCTCGTGGACATTTTCCAACATGTTGAAAAATCTTCACGAGCTCACCGCGTTTCCTGAATATCTGCCGTTAGCGTTACGAGCCGCTAAGAGACGTCCCGACAGGCCCCATTACAAGGGGGGGGGGGGGGCAGAGGCACCATGGTCCTACCTGAGAGGTCATCCCATGACAGGGGTACAGGATGGCCATGTCATCTTCCTCCTGACCCTGGTCCAGGCAGTAGCCGCTCACCTTCGTATTCCGCACCTGTGTCATTAAACAGCGGACAACTGACTGCAGGTCCAGTGTAAAGGGCCTGTCCCACCAGCATGCAACTCCATGCGGCAAGCGCGATCAAACTAGAAGCGAGGGCCGCGCGGAGGTCGGGTGATCCCCTGTACAGGGCCGTTCCCACCAGCATGCAACTCCATGCGATGAGCGCGATCAAACTGGCAGCAGGGGCCGTGCGGAGGTCGGGTGATCCCCAGTACAGGGCCGTTCCCACCAGCATGCAACTCCATGCGATGAGCGCGATCAAACTGGCAGCAGGGGCCGCGCGGAGGTCGGGTGATCCCCTGTACAGGGCCTGTCCCACCAGCATGCAACTCCATGCGGCAAGCGCGATCAAACTAGAAGCGAGGGCCGCGCGGAGGTCGGGTGAGTGGCGCAACGCGGCGCAAAGTGAGGCGAACTTGGAGAGAAGTCTAAGGTAAGTTCGCCAGGACGGAGAGGCACACACACAGAGGGCCACGGAGCCACACACATAGAGGGTCACGGAGGCACCTACAGAGGGGATCACGGAGGCACGATGTCGGGGCGGTGTGTAATGCGTCGAGGCGACTGCGAGCCGACAAGCCGTTGCCGTGCGGAATTTTTGAGCATAGTCAGTTTTTCGGAGCCCCGCGCGATGTCGGGACGAACTCGGGACGAACTCCGCACAATTCCGCACGGCTCCGGCGATCGAAGTGGGACCGGCCCCATGACGCCGGACGGCTCAAGCGACCACGTTAGGTCGCGCTCATCACATAGAGTTGCATGCTGGTGGGACAGGCACCTTAACAGTGAAAGTGGACGTGGAGAGGATGTTCCCACTAGTGGGAGAGTCTAGGACTAGAGGGCACGGCCTCAGATTAAAAAAATATATATATATTCTTTTTTTAAATTTTATTCAAAGTAATTGTAGAAAGATAAAACATTCGGCAACTGGAATTACACAATTATTCATTGTTAACCTAAATTATGAAAATGAAAAGAAGGAAAGAAAGGAAAAACAGAAAAATGTGAACGGGTAAAAGCGAACGAGAAAGTCCCCTAAACTACCAACGCATGCGGCAGAACGATAGAGGGATATTTCAAAATGGAGATGTACCTCGCCCCTCGCCCCTCGCCCCTCGCCCCTTTTAATCTGGTTTCAGATCAATACAAATCTGAGCAACGTCCTCAGATTTAAAGGACGTCCCTTTAGGAAGGAGACGAGGAGGAATATTCTGTGATGTTCTGTCGATGGTCGGCCCGTTCTGCACGAGAGAGTCGTCCACTTTGGTTGCGATATGCAGCGCAGGAACCATCTCGCTGGAGTCGTGGCAAAGAATTCCACAGATTCACCACCCTCTGACTAAAGAAATTCCTCCTCATCTCCTTCCTGAAGCAACGTCCTTTAATTCTGAGGATGTGCCCTCTAGTCCTAGACTCTCCCACTAGTGGAAACATCCTCTCCACATCCACTCTATCCAGGCCTTTCAATGAGATCCCCCCTCAATCTTTTAAACGTCAGCGAGCACGGGCGCAGTGCCGCCAAACGCGGTGCGTGTGTGAAGCGCTCACCTCTCCATACGTCAGGGTGTTGTTGTACATCCTCATCTCTGGGTAGACGTTGTCTCGGTACCACTGGAAACTCCGGCAGTTCAGCCTCTTGCGCAGCGCCACACGCTCTGACACGTTCCCAAAGTCAACCCCCGGGTTCTGGAGAGGGCGAACAGGAAGGGTTAACGGAGCCCGGAGCACCCCCTGAGGCCATTCCCTCCCTGTCACCCCCGTCACCCGGCCTAGCCCATTCCCTCTGCTCCACTCGCCGATGGTCAAAAGCTTGGATGCTCACGCCACGAGATTCAAGAACAGCTTCTTCCCCGCTGCCATAAAACGCTCCTCCCATAAGCTGCGGTGTGCTCCCCATCCTCCAACCAACCCCATTGCGGGCATTGCACTTTTTGTTTTAAATCTGCACTTTCTCTGTATAATGCTATAACGCTGTAACATTATATTCTACACAAAGTAATGCACTTGTGTAGAGCATGATTGGTCTCATGTGGGCCGTACATCAGAGATTGTACATGTGTCTGACAATAATCTTACTAGAATCCACTGCTCCTTGCTACACATTGGTCAAGAAACCTACTCTGGATAAAAGACTCTGTGCATCTACCTGATCTATTCCTCTCATGATTTTACACACCTCTATATGATCACCCCTCATCCTCCTGCGCTCCAGAGAATAGAGACCCAGCCCGCTCAATCTCCCCCTGTAGCTCAGACCCGTGAGTCCAGGCGACATCCTTGTAAATCCTTAGCATCGGAGATGTCCTCATAGGGAACGTGGGTTCCCCTCCCCTACTATAGATGAGGCTCTCACCAGGGCCTCTTCAATACCCCGTAACACTGCTCTCTCTCCCCATCCCCCCCCCCCCACTCGAGTCCCCCTAGTCCTCACCTTCCACCCCACTAGCCGTCACATACAACAAATAATCCTCCGACATTTTTGCCACCTCCAACGTGACCCCATCACTCGCCACATCTCCCCATCTCCACCCCTGTCAGCTTTCTGCAAAGAGCGCTCCCTCCGCAACTCCCTGGTCAATTCTTCCCTTCCCACCCGAACCAACCCCTCCCCGGGCACTTTCCCTTGCAGCCGCAAGAAATGCTACACATGTCGCTTTACCTCCCCCCTCGACTCCATTCAAGGACCCAAGCACGTTCCAGGTGCGACAGAGGTTCACCTGCACCTCCTCCAACCTCATCTACTGCATCCATTGCTCTAGATGCCAGCTGATCTACATCGGTGAGACCAAGCGGAGGCTTGGCAATCGTTTCGCCGAACACCTCCGCTCGGTCCGCAATAACCAACCCGACCTCCCAGTGGCTCAGCACTTCAACTCCCCCTCCCATTCCGAATCCGACCTTTCAGTCCTGGGCCTCCTCCACGGCCAGAGTGAGCACCACCGCAAGTTGGAGGAGCAACACCCCACATTCCGCTTGGGGAGTTTGCACCCTAGCGGCATGAACATTGACTTCTCCAATTTCAGGTAGTCGTTGCTGTCTCCTCCCCTTCTCAGCTCTCCCTCAGCCCTCTGGCTCCTCCTCTTCCTTTCTTCTTCCCCCCACCCTACATCAGTCTGAAGAAGGGTTTTGGCCCAAAACGTTGCCTATTCCTTCGCTCCATAGATGCTGCTGCACCCGCTGAATTTCTCCAGCATTTTTGTCGACATCCTTGTAAATCTTCTCTGCACCCTTTCCAATTTAAGAACGTCTTTGTTTTAACGTGGTGCCCAGAACTGAACACAATGCTCCAAATGTAACTGCAACGTGTCCTCCCAACTTCTAAACTCAAGACTCAGTTTAATTTAGTTTGGAGATACAGCTCGGAAACAGGCCCTTCGGCCCGAATCTGCCCCGACCAGCGATCTCCACACACGAACACTATCCTACACACACTAGGGACAGTTTCACATTTACACCCAGCCGATTAACCTACAAACCTGCACGTCTTTGGAGTGTGGGAGGAAGCCAAAGATCTTGGAGAAAACCCACGCAGGTCACGGGGAGAACGTGCAAACTCCGTACAGACAGCGCCCGTGGTCGGGATGGAACCAGGGTCTCTGGCGCTGTGAGGCAGCAGCTCTACCCGCTGCACCACCGTGCCGCGCTTCTCGACTCTATTGGACTCACGTTGATGGGGATGTTCCAAGCCATGTAGACGTGGGATTTGAAGTCGTCCATCCAGACCTCCGCGGCACGAAGCGCGTTACGCTTGGCGTAGTAATCAATGTCGTTGTTGTACGGCTTCTTGGTGCGCTCGATGTGGGCGACCCGCGAGCACGGCAGCACCTCCATGCTACCTCCGCACTGCCACACCTGGAACACAGACAATAGGTGGAGGAGTAGGCCACTCGGCCCGTCGAGAACATGGACAGCTGACGTTTCACAGAGTGCCGGAGTAACTCAGCGGGTCAGGCAGCATCTGTAGAGAACATGGATAGGTGACGTTTCACAGAGTGCTGGAGTAACTCAGCGGGTCAGGCAGCATCTGTGGAGAACATGGATAGGTGACGTTTCACAGAGTGCTGGAGTAACTCAGCGGGTCAGGCAGCATCTGTGAAGAACATGGATAGGTGGGTGACGTTTCGGGTCAGGACTCTTCTCCTCAGACACTGGTTTACCAAAAACAACACAAATTCTGAGGTATCTTTGTTGT
The DNA here is from genome assembly GCA_963514005.1 of Raja brachyura. Next base: position 1,484,814 of record OY740808.1, on the reverse strand, counting down.
TTTGGTGATGTTTTGAGTCTAAAGAAAGGTCCCGACCCAAAATGTCACCTATCCATGTTCTCCCCAATTATAGAGCATGGGAACAGGCCCTTCAGCCCATCTCATCCATGCTGTCCAAGGGTCCCGTCCAGAAATGTCACCCATTCCTGCTCTCCACAGATGCTGCCTGACCCGCTGAGTTACTCCAGCACTCTGTGAAACGTCACCTATCCATGTTCTCCACAGATGCTGCCTGACCCCCTGAGTTACTCCAGCACTCTGTCCTTTTTCCGTGTTAACCAGCATGTGCAGTTCCTTGTGTGCACGTTTTGAGTGAAGGGCTGACAGACAGTGGGTGAGTGTTTGACATTAAACTGCTGGTGAGCTGAGGAGCGGAACTGCTGTCAGCTCGAGTGTGAGGCAACAACGACAGCTGACAGGCTGAACGAGATGAGACATTCATTGAACAGCAAACCTGTTCACCTGTTAATGCCGTGCTGGGCTGAGCTCTCCACAGCAATTAAGAGTCAAGAGTGTTTAAACATCATTAGTACTCACTCGGCCCAGAACAAAGCAATTCTTACTTACTGCAATTTGGCAGACACAATAGACTGTCGACAAAAGTGCTGGAGAAACTCAGCGGGTGCAGCAACATCTATGGAGCGAAGGAGATAGGCAACGTTTCGGTCGAAACCCTTCTTGATGGAGGGTTGGGGGGGGGGGGGGTGGGAGAAGAAAGGAAAAAGGAGGAGGAGCCCGAGGGCTGAGGGAGAGGTGGGGAGGGGGAGGAGGCAGCCTGGGTTAACGGAATTGAGAAAATTCAATGTTTAAGCCCAGAGGATGCAGACTCCCCAAGCGGAATATGAGGTGCTGTTCCTCCAACTTGCGGTGTTGCTCACTCTGGCCGTGGAGGAGGCCCAGGACCGAGAGGTCGGATACGGAATGGGAGGGGGAGTTGAAGTGCTGAGCCACCGGGAGGTCGGGTTGGTTATTGCGGACCGAGCAGAGGTGTTCGGCGAAACGATCGCCCAGCCTCCGCTTGGTCTCACCGATGTAGATCAGCTGGCATCTGGAGCAACGGATGCAGTAGATGAGGTTGGAGGAGGTGCAGGTGAACCTCTGTCGGACTTGGAAGGACTGCTTGGGTCCCTGAAAGGAGTGGATGGGGGAGGTGAAGGGACAAGTGTAGCATCTCTTGCGGTTGCAAGGGAAAGTGCCCGGGGAAGGGGTGGAGCGGGAGGGAAGGGAAGGGAAGAATTGACAAGGGAGTTCTTCCCTGGGTTGCGTCCACAATTCGCTGCAATTTCGTGTGGGTCTTGGATGGAGCAGTTCCCAAACCGTGCGGTGATCCATCCCGGCAAGAATGCTCTCTACGGCACATCTGTAGAGGTTGGTGAGAGTTGTAGGGGACATCTCAAACTTCCTGAGCCTTCTAGGGAAGTGTGCTTTCCTGGTCGTTGGTTCAATATGGATGGTCCAGGAGAAGTTGCTGGTGATATTGACTCCGGGGAGTTTGAAGTTTTTAACCATCTCTACTCTGGCTGTAAACCACTTCCCTTCCTGAAGTCGATCACCATCCCCTTTGTCTTGCTTCCCATCCATCGTGGGGCCAAGTCAATTAAACTACAAACCTGCACGTCTTTGGAGTGTGGGAGGAAACCGGTGCACCCGGAGAAAACCCACGCAGGTCACGGGGAGAACGTGCCAACTCCGTACAGACAGTGCCCGTAGTCGGGATCGAACCCGGGTCTCCGGTGTTGCAAGCGTTGCAAGGCAGCAACTCTACCGCTGCGCCACCGTGCTGCCCACTAACCGCACAACAAACGGGGCAATCAAGAACCAGAGGGTCTCAACCCGAAACGTCGCCAATTCCTTCTCTCCATAGATGCTGCCATGCCTGCCTCTGTGTGGGGCAGGTTAAACTATCACCTGTGTCAGGTGTACACTGGCCCTATCCAACAGCTCGTTCCTTACACCCACCACCCTTTGTGTGAAAATGTTACCCCTCAGATTCCTATTAAATCTTTTCCCCTTCATCTTTAACCCATGTTCTTGATTCGCCTACTCTGGGCAAGAGACTCTGTGTCTATCCAATCTATTCCCCTCATGATCTTATATACAGTACCTCAATAAGACCACCCCTCATCCCCCTGCGCTCCAAGGAATAGAGTCCCAGCCTGCTCAGCCTCTCCCTGTAGCTCATCCCCTCTAGTCCTGGCAACATCCTCGTAAATCTTCTCTGCACCCTCTCCAGCTTGACAACATATTTCCTGTAACACGGTGCCCAGAGCTGAACACAATATTCTAAATATGGCCTCACCAACATCTTATACAACTGTAACGTGACCTCCCAACGTCTATACTCAATACTCATGAATGATCCACAACAGGCAATAGGTGGAAGAGTTGGCCATTCGGCCCTTCGAGCCAGCACCTGGCAATGTGCCATAAGCCTTTTTGGCCACTCGGTCTACCTGCAACTTGGCCTGCAAGGAACCACTCACCTGCATTATCAAGACTGTTACATTTCTAAGTGAGAATCACTTCTCACAGCTTTAGGCAGGGTCTTGGTGCTTTAAACGACGCAGGCTTCCAATTGGCACCAATTAATTTCACTTCATTATTTCAACTGTCAATTTATTTTCTAAGCTAATACTTTGCACACTGGTTTATTAAAATTCCTTGTCTTTGATATTCAGGATGGTGAATTCCTAAAGACTCTCTCTCTCCCTGTCCTAATCTGTCACAGCAGCTTTGTGAGACAGGGAGTCACAGAGGCGCCGCTGAAAGTAAAGGGAAATACCTCTGTGGCAATAAGGCAATGCAGATGCTGGTTTAAACCCGAGACAGACACAGAGTGCTGGAGTAACTCAGCGGGTCAGGCAGCATCTCTGGAGAACATGGACCATCCTATCCATTCAGGTTCAAGAAGGGTCCTGACCATAAACATCGTCAAACCATGTTCTCCACAGATGCTGCCTGACCCGCTGAGTTACTCCAGCACTCTGTGAAGCGTCACCTATCCATGTTCTCCACAGATGCTGCCTGACCCGCTGAGTTACTCCAGCACTCTGTGAAACGTCACCTATCCATGTTCTTCACAGATGCTGCCTGACCCGCTGAGTTACTCCAGCACTCTGTGAAACGTCACCTATCCATGTTCTCCACAGATGCTGCCTGACCCGCTGAGTTACTCCAGCACTCTGGGCCCTTTTTTATAAAACTTTGGTTCGGCCACCTGGACCCATCACAGCACATTTTCTCAAACTATTTTAAGAAGTGACACGTTGACAAAGAGGAATAAAATCAATACAAGACTTTGGTCGGGCACATGTGGAACATTGCGTGCAGTTCTGGACGCCCCCATTACAGGGACAATGTGGGGGCGTTGGAGAGGGGGAAGAGGAGGTTGACCAGGATGATGTTGGGATTAGAAGGTTTCAGCTACAGGGAGAGGTTGGACAGGCTTGGATCGTTCTCCCAGGAATGCCGGAGGTTGAGGGGAGACCTGGAAGAGGTTTACAAAATGATGAGAGGTGTAGAGAGGGTAGACAGTCAGAACCTTTCTCTCCAAGTTGGAAATCCCAAAGACTTTCTGAAAAAGTCAGAATGCCTCATCGCGGCGCAGCGGATAGAGTTGCTGCCTTACAGCGCCGGAGATCCGGGTTCAATCCCGACGACGGGTGCTGCCTGTGCGGAGTTTGTACGTTCTCCCCGTGGGTTTGCTCCGAGATCTCCGGTTTCCTCCCACAACCCAAAGACGTGCAGGTTTGTAGGTTAATTGGCTTGGTGTAAATGTAAATTGTCCCTGGTGTGTGCAGGGTGGAGTTAGTGTGCGGGGATCGCTGGTCAGCGCGGACTCGGTGGGCCGAAGGGCCTGTTTCCGCGCTGTATCGTTCAATCAATCAAATTTAAGTTGCAACAAGGGTCTCAATCAGGAAGTAAAATAACTTTAAAAATATACGAATCTGGTTGGTAAATCTCATATTAAGAAAAAAGATTCTCCAATCTGATTGAGCAAAGGCCTTATTAAAGCAATTTCAACAACCAAATAACTAATTTAATAAAAAGGATTTAATTGCAGCTGTGTAAAGCAGGCCTGCCTGACTGAAGTGATTATATTAGAACAACAATTAACTCAAAATGTTTCTCTATCAATCAGCAACACAGATGTGAATATTTAATTAGCACAAACTAAATTACATTCTGGTCATTTAAAAAAAAATTAGATTTGCCATGGAATGTTCAGAGCAGCTCTCGAGTAACCGAGCAGGGAAACAGGCCCTTCGGCCCAGCCCGTCCATGCTCACCAACATGGCCTATCTAAGCTAGTCCCATTTCCTGGCCCATATCCCTCCAAACCTGCCCTATCGAGACCGGCACAGGGGGGATTTAAATTTATTTTAGTTTAGGTCAGAGACGCAGCGTGGAAACGGGCCCTTCAGCCCGAGTCTGCGCCGACCAGCGATCCCCGCACACTAACACTGTCCTACACACACTAGGGACAATTTACATTTATACCAAGCCAATTATCCTACAAACCCGCTGGTCTTAGGAGTGTGGGAGGAAACTGAAGATCTCGGAGTAAACCCACGCAGGTCACGGGGAGAACGTACAAACTGTGTAGACAGCGCTGGTAGTCGGGATGGAACCCGGGTCACTGGCGCTGTGAGGCAGCAGCTCTACCCGCTGCGCCACCGTGCCGCACCAAAGGATGCATTGCTTTGGATGGACCGCCTGAAGCATGCGATCGCTACCCAGGCAACACAGGGCCCAGCGTACGGGGACAACTCTGACTGCCGTGAGAGGCGGCCGCCATTAATGCAAACTAGCGCCGGGCCCCGTGTCAGCACAGGTAACGGGCAGCGCATGTTTATTTGATCTCTGCCGCACTGCCTGGATCTGAAAGGAATGTAATTACCGCACGGTATCTCCCCTCAACACCAGCCACTGCTGTCACGGATCAATGCTCTCCCACACATGAAAGTATTTACATCTAGACTTTACATTCATATTTTTGACGGCTGCTGCCATGAATTTTAAAGTCTGCAGGATCCTGGCTGCGGGAAGGGGACATTCTGCAGGGAACAGCGGGAGATTTGGGATCGAATCCTAACCCAAGCCAGAGAGGCACAGAGGGTCTCGGAGAGGAACGGCGCGGAAACAGGCCCTTCAGCCCAGCTTGCCCACCCCAAGCAACGTGCCCCATCTACACTAGTCCCACCTGCCCGCGTTTTTAGTTCAGTTCACAAGACGGAGACGAAATGGAGTAACTCAGCGGGTCAGGCAGCATCTGTGGAGAACATGGATAGGCGACGTTTCAGATCGAGACCCTTCTTCAGACTTGATCTTTAGGAGTGTCTAGGTGGCAAGGAAGGGTTCGTTGATGGCATGCAACTGGTGTAGAAGTTGGGGTCCAGTGTGAAGAAGGGTCTCGACACGTCACCTATCCATGTTCTCCACAGACGCTGCCTGACCCACTGAGTTACTCCAGCACTCTGTGAAACGTCACCTATCCATGTTCTCCACAGATGCTGCCTGACCCACTGAGTTACTCCAGCACTCTGTGTCGACCTGTGGGGAAGGTGTCAGGTGGGTGCGGTACTCACCCTCATGCCCAGCTCAATGTTCTCGCCACCGTAGACCTCCATCCCCGGGTCAAGGAGGCCGATCTCACCAAAATACTCCCGGTCCACCACAAAGGAGCAGCCAATCATTGCCGGCGTCCTGTCATGCACAGAGAGAGGCAGAAAACAGCAGAGGCTCAGTCCCCGGCACATTGGGTAGAACACGGGCCCAGTGAGGGGGACAGGGGCCCAGTGAGGGGGACACGGGCCCAGTGAGGGGGACACGGGCCCAGTGAGGGGGACAGGGGCCCAGTGAGGGGGACACGGGCCCAGTGAGGGGGACAGGGGCCCAGTGAGGGGGACACGGGCCCAGTGAGGGGGACAGGGGCCCAGTGAGGGGGACACGGGCCCAGTGAGGGGGACAGGGGCCCAGTGAGGGGGACAGGGGCCCAGTGAGGGGGACAGGGGCCCAGTGAGGGGGACAGGGGCCCAGTGAGGGGGACAGGGGCCCAGTGAGGGGGACAGGGGCCCAGTGAGGGGGACAGGGGCCCAGTGAGGGGGACAGGGGCCCAGTGAGGGGGACAGGGGCCCAGTGAGGGGGACAGGGGCCCAGTGAGGGGGACAGGGGCCCAGTGAGGGGGACAGGGGCCCAGTGAGGGGGACAGGGGCCCAGTGAGGGGGACAGGGGCCCAGTAACATAGAAAGATAGAAACATAGAAATTAGGTGCAGGAGTAGGCCATTCGGCCCTTCGAGCCTGCACCGCCATTCAATATGATCATGGCTGATCATCCAACTCAGTATCCCGTACCTGCCTTCTCTCCATACCCTCTGATCCCCTTAGCCACAAGGGCCACATCTAACTCCCTCTTAAATATAGCCAATGAACTGGCCTCAACTACCCTCTGTGGCAGAGAGTTCCAGAGACCCACCACTCTCTGTGTGAAAAAATTCCTTCTCATCTCGGTCCTAAAGGATTTCCCCCTTATCCTTAAGCTGTGACCCCTTGTCCTGGACCTCCCCAACATCTAACTTCCTGCATCTAGCCTGTCCAACCCCTTAAGAATCTTGTAAGTTTCTATAAGATCCCCTCTCAATCTCCTAAATTCTAGAGAGTATAAACCGAGTCTATGCAGTCTTTGTTCATAAGACAGTCCTGTCATCCCAGGAATCAGTCTGGTGAACCTTCACTGCACTCCCTCTATGGCAATAATGTCCTTCCTCAGATTTGGAGACCAGAACTGTACGCAATACTCCATTGCGGTGTGGCCTCACCAAGACCCTATACAACTGAAGTAGAACCTCTCTGCTCCTATACTCAAATCCTTTTGCTATGAAAGCTAACATACCATTGGCTTTCTTCACTGCCTGCTGCACCTGCATGCCTACTTTCAATGACTGGTGTACCATGACACCCAGGTCGCGCTGCATCTCCCATTTTCCTAATCGGCCTCCATTTAGATAGTAGTCGGTTTTCCTATTTTTGCCACCAAAGTGGATAACCTCACATTTATCCACATTATACTGCATATGTTATACTGCATTATACTGTAAGGGGAAGAGGGGCCCAGTGAGGGGAAGAGGGGCCCAGTGAGGGGAAGAGGGGCCCACTGCAAACAACTGGGGGCGGGTGGGGGGGAGATTTGGAAAACTAGGGCCCACTGGGCAGTACAAGGTTCACCCATTGGGGAGACCAAGGTACGACCCTAAAGTTCTGTGAAAACGGTTAAATGTAAACACAGAACAGGGAGGCTGCATGCCCACGTACCCGTCTAAAAGCCTGGTGATCGCCACTATCGCCACTGCCTCCACCACCAGACTCAATTTACAATTTTTACCGAAGCCAATGAACCTACAAACCCGCGCGTTCTTGGAGCGCGGGAGGAAACCGGAGCGCCCGGAGAAAACCCACGCGGGTCACGGGGAGAACGTGCAAACTCCGCACAGACAGCACCCGTAGTCAAGATCGAAGGCGAGGCAGCAGCTCTACCCGCTGCGCCACCGTGCCGCCCGCAACCTTGTGTTAGATTGTGTTTGAACCCAGAGTTCAGAAGCACAAAAATATATCTATTATCTCCAGGGAGCTGCGTTAATGGTTCCGGCACAGAACATTCGGCAGCGTTGAGAAGGAATGTGTCCTGTTACTCAGTCTAGTCTAGTTTAGTTTAGAGATACAGCACGGAAACAGGCCCTTCGGCCCACCGGGTCCGCGCCGACCAGCGATCCCCTCACACTAACACTATCCTACACCCAGTGGGAACAATTTTTACATTTATACCAAACCCATTAACCTGCACGTCTTTGGAGTGCGGGAGGAAACCGAAGATCTTGGAGAAAACCCACGCAGGTCACGGGGAGAACGTGCAAACTCCGTACAGACAGCGCCCGTAGTCGGGATAGAACCCGGGTCTCCGGTGCTGCATTCGCTGTCAGGCAGCAGCTCTACCCGCTGCATAACCGTGACTGTCCTGTGTGCGTTTTCGAGAGACAATCTTCACGGGGAATTTTTAATCTGCGTTGATTGTCAGATGAAACATTGCGTTTAGCGGAGGTGGGACAACACGAGAAGACTCTCGTCACCATCATCCCAAGTGTTCTCACATCACCGGCCCTTTCATCTTTCACACCGCACTTTGTGGAGAATATCAAACGTCAGTCCTTTTGATGCTGTTTTAATTTAATTCATGAGCAGCTCGGGGAACGATTCATGAAGATGTCACCAGCCACAGAATGGCGGGGCTGACATATGAGGAAAGAATGCATCGACTGGGCTTGTATTCACTGGAACTTAGAAGGGCAAGAGGGGATCTTATAGAAACATATATCATTCTTACGGGATTCGACAGGCTAGATGCAGGAAACATGTTCCCCATGTTGGGGGAGTCCAGAACCAGGGGTCACAGTTTAAGAATAAGGGGTCGGCCATTCAGGACGAGGAATAACTTTTTCACCCAGAGACTAGGCTTGTATTCACTGGAATTTAGAAGGATGAGAGGGGATCTTTCACAACTCTCCGGGTCAAAAAGTTTTTTCTCACCTCAGTCTTAAATGACCTCCCCTTTATTCTAAGAACTTGGGTAGATTTGGGTAGAATTGAAACGTATAAAATTATAAAAGGACTGGACAAGCTAGATGCAGGAAAATGTTCCCAATGTTGGGCGAGTCCAGGACCAGGGGCCACAGTCTAAAAATAAAGAGGAGGCCATTTAAAACTGAGATGACAAAAAAACTTATCCACCCAGAGAGTTGTGAATCTGTGGAATTCTCTGCCACAGAAGGCAGTGGAGGCCGATTCACTGGATGTTTTCAAGAGAGAGTTAGATTTAGCTCTTGGGGCTAACGGAATCAAGGGATATGGGGAGAAGGCAGGAACGGGGAACTGATTGTGGATGATCAGCCATGATCATACTGAATGGCGGTGCTGGCCCGAAGGGCCGAATGTCCTACTCCTGCACCTGTTGTCTACGTTTCTATGTAATAATCAGGAAAGAATGGGTAAAAAAAGAACCGCAGATGCTGGTTAATACTCAAAAGGACATGAGAGGAATAGATCGGGTACCCCCAGAGTAGGGGAATCAAGGACTAGAGGACATGGGCTAAAGATGAAGGGGAAAAGATTTAATAGGAATCTGAGGGGTAACATTTTCACACAAAGGGTGGTGGGTGTATGGAACGAGCTGTTGGATATGGCCAGTGTACACCTCACACAGGTGATAGTTTAACCTGCCCCACACAGAGGCAGGCACGGCAGCATCTATGGAGAGAAGGAATTGGCGACGTTTCGGGTCGAGACCCTCTGGTTCTTGATTGCCCCGTTTGTTGTGCAGTTAGTGGGCGGCACGGTGGCGCAGCGGGTAGAGTCGCTGCCTCACAGCGCCAGGGTCCCGGGTTCGATCCTGACTACAGGTGCTGTCTGTACGGAGTTTGCACGTTCTCCCCGTGACCTGCGTGGGTTTTCTAGCTTAGAATCTAGCTTACATGGGACCAGCTTAGTTGGGAGATAGACAGAGTGCTGGAGTAACTCAGCGGGTGGGTCAGGCAGCATCTGTGGAGGACATGGATAGGTGACGTTTCACAGAGTGCTGGAGTAACTCAGCGGGTGGGTCAGGCAGCATCTGTGGAGAACATGGACAGGTGACGTTTCACAGAGTGCTGGAGTAACTCAGCGGGTGGGTCAGGCAGCACCTGTGGAGAACATGGATAGGTGACGTTTCACAGAGTGCTGGAGTAACTCAGCGGGTCAGGCAGCATCTGTGGAGAACGTGGATAGGTGACGTTTTGTGCCGGGACCTTTCTTCAGACTGAGGAAGAGTCTTTTTGGTGTTTTGTCTTTATATTTATTGTATCTTCCCTGCACTTTTGCCCAGTTGCACCCACTCCTGAATATGCATCCTTCAGCACCCCCAATGAAGCTGCTCCCACAGTGCACCACGCACACACACAAACACGCAGCCACAAACTCACAGACACACACGCAGACACACACGCACACACATAGGCAGACACGCACACACACACAGGCAGACACGCACACACACACACACGCAGACACACACGCACACACATAGGCAGACACGCACACACACACGCAGACACACACGCACACACATAGGCAGACACGCACACACACACGCACGCACACACACACGCAGACGCACACGCAGACGCACACGCAGACGCAGACACACACGCAGACACACACACACAGACAGACTCGCACACACTCACAGACACACTCACCTCTCCCTTGTCAGTTCCCCCCCTCCCCGCTCCCCCGTTCCCCCGTTCCCCGTGCCCCACGCTCACCGTATGGGTGCTGCCTGGTCATCCTGCTGCAGCCACGCGTGTGGGGGCAGGATGTACATGCACCACAGCCCCCAATTGTATCCATGAGCAGCGCTGGCGTATTGCTGCACCTCAAACGTGTTGTACTTGATGTTGTCGATGGCCGGCAGCACGATGCGGCTGCGATCCTCACTGATCCGGCTCAGGATCGGCTGCACCCTGCAACGGGACACCGGTCAGCGCAGGGGTCAAGCGTCCAGCCCCGTCTGTCCCACTGCTGGAGGGCCCGGCCCACCCCAGGCCACAGGCCGGAGGGGGGGGGGGGGGAGAGGGAGGGGGGAGGGGGGAGAGGGAGGGGGAGGGGGAGGGGGAGGGGGAGGGGGAGGGGGAGGGGGAGGGGGAGGGGGGAGAGGGGGAGGGGGAGGGGGAGGGGGAGGGGGAGGGGGACGGTGGGGAGGGGGGGATTCCGGGCGGGTCAGGTCAGGTCAGTTGGTCCACTCACCAGCCGACGTTGAACTCCACATGAGCATCGAAGAAGCCGATGACGGGGGCGCTGGACGCCCTCCACCCCTGCAGACGGGCGCGGATCAGCCCCTCCCTCTTGCGGTTCCGCACGATCTTCACCAGCCCGGGGTAACGGTGGCCCAGGTACCGCTCCATGCCCACGCCCAGGTCCGCTGTGGACACGACAGGCCCCGCGTGACCACACCGAGCGGCTCTCATCCCACACACACACCCCATACACCACCCCCACTGTGGGAACACGTCTCCCATCACCACACGACACCCCCCCCCCCCCCTCACCCCCACCCCACGCAGAAGCTCTGTGGCCACAGGAAGTCCACCTCAACCGCCCGCTCCCCACTGAACTCTCCCCCCCTCCATACACACCACCCAGGGGGGTGGGAAAAGGGGAGGGGACGGTGGGGGTGGGGAGTGGGATGTGAGGGGGGGGGATGGGGTGGGGGAAGGGGGGGGTTGGGGGGTGAAGGGGGGTGGGGGGGTGAGGGGACGGTGGGGGGGGTGAGGGGAGGGTGGGGGGGGTGAGGGGGGGTGGGGGGAATGGGGGGGGTGAGGGGAGGGTGGGGGGGTGAGGGGGGGTGGGGGGGAATGGGGGGTGGGGGGGTGAGGGGAGGGTGGGGGGGTGAGGGGGGGTGGGGGGGGTGAGGGGAGGGTGGGGGGGTGAAGGGGGGTGGGGGGGGCGAGGGGAGGGTGGGGGGGTGAAGGGGGGTGGGGAGGGTGGGGAGGGGGGGGGGGTGACTCACCGCTGTCGCTGTTGTCGTCCACCAGGATAATCTCCTTCAGCAGGTGGGGTGGGGTGTGATTGACCACACTGTGGACGGAGCGCAGGATGACGGACAGGGCCTCGTTGACAAAGATGAAGACCACCGCGATCTGCGGCAACTTGCCGACGTACGTCATGTGTCTGCACCTTGACGTGGGAACCAAGGGGGGGGGGTGTGTCAGTCAGCTCAGAGTCCGTGCAAACGCCCCCCCCCCCCCCCTCATCCCCACACCCTCACACCAACGGCACAGAGCTGCAGACGCAAAACCCGCTAAACCCTCCCTGCACCCGCGCAAACGTGGCACCGTGCTGGAGTAACTCAGTGGGTCAGGCAGCATCTGTGGACAACATGGATAGGTGACGTTTTGGGTCGAGACCTTTCTTCAGATTTGATCTTTAGTAGTGTCTAGGTGGCAACCGGTGTAGGTTGGGTTCCATTGTGAAGAAGGGTCTCGACCCGGAACGTCACCTATCCATGTTCTCCACAGATGCTGCCTGACCCGCTGAGTTACTCCAGCACTGTGTGTCTGTCTCAGGTTGGTTCATGTGAGACGCCACTTTATTCCCAGCCGCCCTTTCCCACACGGGGGGGGGGGGGGGGGATGGGGAGGGGGTGGGTGAGGAGGGCGGAGGGTGGGTAGGGGAGTGGGGAGGGGATTACTTTCTGGGCCTGTAGTCGGGGATGCTTCTGTCCAGGGAGATGCGGTCGCTCAGCCGGGCGTTGTATCCGTAGTCCTCGTATTTGGTCTCCGGCTCCTGGCTGTCGTCCCTCAGGGTGGCCGCCACCCCCCCCTCACCCAGTCCCCCTGGGCCCTCTAGCAGCCCCATCGGCCTGGCCAGGCCTGCACCGAGGGGGGGGGGGGGAGAGAGGGGGGGAGAGGAGGGGGGGAGAGGAGGGGGGGAGAGGAGGGGGGAGAGGGGGGGAGGGGGGGAGAGAAAGAGATTCATCAGTTATAGGAGCATAAATCGGCCGTTCAGCCCATCAAGTCTACTCCGCCATTCAATCACGGCCGATCTATTTCTAACCTCTAACCCCATTCTCCTGCCTTCTCCCCATAACCTCTGACAGAGAGAGAGAGAGACACGGTGAGAGAGAGACAGAGAGAGACAGAGAGGGAGACGGAGACGGAGAGGGGGAGGGGGAGGGGGAGGGGGAGGGGGAGGGGGAGGGGGAGGGGGAGGGACGGAGAGAGAGAGACGGAGAGAGAGAGACGGAGAGAGAGAGACGGAGAGAGAGAGAGACGGAGAGAGAGAGAGACGGAGAGAGAGAGAGACGGAGAGAGACCCCGCACACAGAACATTCTGGAACCTTCTGGAGTGGAGGATGTCTACCCCAGCGGTGCCTGCCACAATTGTATGCACTTCTGTCCGGTCTCCCCTCAGCCTCTGCTGCTCCAGAGATAACTAGATACAGCGAGGAAACTGCCCCTTCAGCCCAGCACGGCCAGTGATCACCTCGTACACCAGCACTATCCTACACACTCGGGACAATTTACAGAGGCCAATTAACCTGCAAACCTGCACGACATTGGAGTGTGGGAGGAAACCAGAGCACCCGGAGAAAACCCACGTGGTCACGGGGAGAACGTGCAAACTCCGTACAGGCAGCACCCGTAGTCAGGATCGAACCCGGGTCTCTGGCGCTGTGAGGCAGCAGCTCTACCCGCTGCACCACCATGTAGTTAATGCCCTCTAACCCCGGCATCGTTCTGGTGAACCTCCTCTAGACAGCACCCGCTCTAAAGCCCCCACATCCCCCCTGTAATGGGGTGACCAGAACTGCCTGCAATACCCCAAATTATAAACCAGTTTGAGTTGTACCATCCCTGACCAATGTGTGAGGCAGAGGGCATGACCCTTTGATGAGCGTTTGTCGGCGCTGGGCCTGTACTCGCTGGAGTTTAGAAGGATGAGGGGGGGACCTCATTGAAACGTACAGAATAGTGAAAGGCCTGGATAGAGTGGATGTGGAGAGGATGTTTCCACTAGTGGGAGCGTCTAGGACCAGAGGGCACGGCCTCAGACTTAAAGGACTTTTCTTTAGGAAGGAGATGAGGAGGAATTTCTTTAGTCAGTGGGTGGTGAATCTGTGGAATTCTTTGCCACAGACGGCTGTGGAGGCCACAAGTCAGTGGATATATTTAAGGCAGAGATAGTTAGATAGACTTGATGTGGGTTGAATGGCCTAATTCTGCTCCTATCACTTATGACCTTATGACCCAGGACCTTCACAAGGAGGCCTTGACTGAAAAGGCAATAGGTGCAGGAGTAGGCCATTCGGCCCTTTGAGCCAGCACCGCCATTCAATGTGATCATGGCTGATCATCCCCAATCAGTACCCCGTTCCTGCCTTCTCCCCATATCCCCTGACTCCGCTATCTTTAAGCGCTCTATCTAGCTCTATCTTGAAAGCATCCAGAGAAGCGGAGAATTCAATACATGGTCACCATAGCGATAAAAATGCAGCGAAGATTAAGGCCCATATATGTTAATATCTGAATAACTACACATAATCTGTATTAATTAGTCTGGTCTAAATTATAACGCTGCCTTGTCTGATTAATGGAACTTAAATCTCTTAAATTAATGTCCTTCATTCCTCCACTGTCAGAAAATCAGCTCCAAGTCTCCAAAATGAATTAATTGTGCAGGAAGGAACTGCAGGTGCTGGTTCACACTGAAGACAGACGCAAAGTGCTGGAGTAACTCAGCGGGACAGGCAGCGTCTGGAGTTTCAGGTCGAGACCCTTCTTCCCATTGGAATTGTCTTGTTGTATCGACAGCCGATCGATGCTTGAGTTTTAACTGGGCCTTAGTGAGGTGGGAAGTGACGTCGATCTCATTCCTTCTCTCCACAGATGCTGCCTGACCCGCTGAGCAGGCACTGCCTACCCTGACTAACAGTATAAAATGGTAAATATTAAATATAAATACTAAAGGCAGGGGAGAATAATGCCCAGCTAAGAGATCGATCTCTTTAGGCATAATTCTCCGTGCCTTTCATCAGCAGAACATGTAACACGTGAAGGTCCGTGCAGCACACGTGCCGTCGACGATGCTTCAGACCGTCAGTTTCCAGGGGACAGAAGGCAGCTGTAATTCTGCCCTTGCCGTCCAGTGCATGTCCAGCAGCCTACAGTGCATGTCCAGCAGCCTACAGTGCATGTCCAGCAGCCTACAGTGCATGTCCAGCAGTCTACAGTGCATGTCCAGCAGCAGCCTACAGTGCATGTCCAGCAGCCTACAGTGCATGTCCAGCAGTCTACAGTGCATGTCCAGCAGCCTACAGTGCATGTCCAGCAGCCTACAGTGCATGTCCAGCAGTCTACAGTGCATGTCCAGCAGCCTACAGTGCATGTCCAGCAGTCTACAGTGCATGTCCAGCAGCCTACAGTGCATGTCCAGCAGCCTACAGTGCATGGCCAGCAGTCTACAGTGCATGGCCAGCAGCCTTCAGTGCATGTCCAGCAGCATCCAGTGCATGTCCAGCAGCCTACAGTGCATGTCCAGCAGCCTACAGTGCATGTCCAGCAGCATCCAGTGCATGTCCAGCAGCCTACAGTGCATGTCCATCAGCATCCAGTGCATGTCCAGCAGCCTACAGTGCATGTCCAGCAGTCTACAGTGCATGTCCAGCAGCAGCCTACAGTGCATGTCCAGCAGTCTACAGTGCTGTTCAGCAGCAGCCTACAGTGCATGTCCAGCAGCCTACAGTGCATGTCCAGCAGTCTACAGTGCATGTCCAGCAGCCTACAGTGCATGTCCAGCAGCCTACAGTGCATGTCCAGCAGCCTACAGTGCATGTCCAGCAGCCTACAGTGCATGTCCAGCAGCCTGCAGTGCATGTCCAGCAGTCTACAGTGCATGTCCAGCAGCCTACAGTGCATGTCCAGCAGCCTACAGTGCATGTCCAGCCGCCTGCAGTGCATGTCCAGCAGCCTGCAGTGCATGTCCAGCAGCCTACAGTGCATGTCCAGCAGCCTACAGTGCATGTCCAGCAGCCTACAGTGCATGTCCAGCAGCCTACAGTGCATGTCCAGCAGCCTACAGTGCATGTCCAGCAGCCTGCAGTGCATGTCCAGCAGTCTACAGTGCATGTCCAGCAGCCTACAGTGCATGTCCAGCAGCCTACAGTGCATGTCCAGCAGCCTACAGTGCATGTCCAGCAGCCTGCAGTGCATGTCCAGCAGTCTACAGTGCATGTCCAGCAGCCTACAGTGCATGTCCAGCAGCCTACAGTGCATGTCCAGCAGCCTACAGTGCATGTCCAGCAGCCTACAGTGCATGTCCAGCAGCATCCAGTACATGTCCAGCAGCCTCCAGTGCATGTCCAGCAGCATCCAGTGCATGTCCAGCAGCATCCAGTGCATGTCCAGCAGCATCCAGTGCATGTCCAGCAGCCTACAGTGCATGTCCAGCAGCATCCAGTGCATGTCCAGCAGCCTACAGTGCATGTCCAGCAGCATCCAGTGCATGTCCAGCAGCATCCAGTGCATGTCCAGCAGCATCCAGTGCATGTCCAGCAGCATCCAGTGCATGTCCAGCAGCATCCAGTGCATGTCCAGCAGTCTACAGTGCATGTCCAGCAGCCTACAGTGCATGTCCAGCAGCATCCAGTGCATGTCCAGCAGCATCCAGTGCATGTCCAGCAGTCTACAGTGCATGTCCAGCAGCATCCAGTGCATGTCCAGCAGCATCCAGTGCATGTCCAGCAGTCTACAGTGCATGTCCAGCAGTCTACAGTGCATGTCCAGCAGTCTACAGTGCATGTCCAGCAGCATCCAGTGCATGTCCAGCAGCATCCAGTGCATGTCCAGCAGTCTACAGTGCATGTCCAGCAGTCTACAGTGCATGTCCAGCAGTCTACAGTGCATGTCCAGCAGCCTACAGTGCATGTCCAGCAGCCTACAGTGCATGTCCAGCAACATACAATGCATGTCCAGCAGCCTACAGTACATGTTCAGCAGCCTACAGTGCATGTGTAGCAGCCTACAGTGCATGTGTAGCAGCCTACAGTGCATGTCCAGCAGCCTACAGTGCATGTCCAGCAGCCTACAGTGCATGTCCAGCAGCCTACAGTGCATGTGTAGCAGCCTACAGTGCATGTCCAGCAGCCTACAGTGCATGTCCAGCAGCCTACAGTGCATGTCCAGCAGCCTACAGTGCATGTCCAGCAGCCTACAGTGCATGTCCAGCAGCATACAACGCATGTGCAGCGCTAGTTTCTTGGCGGGTTTTTCAAACATGGATTGCCATTATCGTAAGAGCATCTTAAGAAACAAAGAGGGAAGAATGGAGTTCGTGTACAAATGACGATTCACCACCCACTGACGAAAGAAATTCCTCCTCATCTCCTTCCTAAAGGAACATACTTTAATTCTGAGGCTGTGACCTCTAGTCCTAGACTCTCCCACTAGTGGAAACATCCTCTATCCAGGCCTGGAGTCACAACCCGACCCCAGCACCAGAACATTGTGGAGTTTGTGGGTTGCTCTTCCTACTTGGAGGGAAACAGCGTGGAAATAGGCCCTTCGGCCCACCGAGTCCATGCCATCCCATACACTAGTTCTATGACCTTCCGCCACACTAAGGGCAATTTAGATCCCAGCTCACCTACAGACAGCACCCGAGGTCGGGATCGAACCCGGGTCACTGGCTCTGTGAGGTAGTGGCTCTACCTGCTTGCGCCAGCAAAACTGTTTCTGATTGAACTATTAATTAGATTTGAATTTGAATAGGTTTGTTGGCCAAGTATTCACAAACAAGGAATTTGCTGTGGTGCAGAGGCAGGAAACATGTTCCCGAAGTTGGGGGAGTCCAGAACCAGGGGGCCACAGTTTAAGAATATTGAGTCTGAAGAAGGGTCTCGACCCGAAACGTCGCCTATCTCCTTCGCTCCTTAGATGCTGCTGCACCCGCTGAGTTTCTGCAGCTTTTTGTGTAACCTTTAAGAATAAGGGGTAAGCCATTTAGAACGGAGACGAGGAAACACTTTTCCACCCTGAGAGTTGTGAGTCTGTGGAATTCTCTGCCTCAGAGGGCGGTGGAGGCCGGTTCTCTGGATGCTTTCAAGAGAGAGCTAGATAGGTCTCTTAAAGATAGCAGAGTCAGGGGATATGGGGAGAAGGCAGGAACGGGGTACTGATTGGGGATGATCAGCCATGATCACATTGAATGGCGGTGCTGGCTCGAAGGGCCAAATGGCCTCTACTCCTGCACATATTGAGTAGTTTATTATATTAATGACCGTTGTGTTTGTGCCGCATGGTTGCATTTTATGGGCCGGTGAAAACGGTGGCCCTGTGAATATTCTGTTGCTCCTGGCAACAATGCTGCCTGCCGGTGATTGATGCAGGCTTACAACATCCTGCTTGTTTCCACGTTCCCTGACTCTATTTATAAAGCGCACCGTCCCGCCTGCCTTGCCCGGTGGCCAGAGCTCACGGGAAGAAGGCAGGGGTGGAGATAGATCAGCCATGATTGAATGGCAGAGTGGACTCGATGGGCCAAACGGCCTTAATGCTGCCCCTATCACTTATGACGGCCACTCAGAGTGATACAGTGTGGAAACAGGCCCTTCAGCCCTACTTGTCCAACATGTCCCATCTACACATTGGGCAAGTATGTCCTATCCATGTACCTGTCTAACTGTTTCTCAAACGTTGGGATAGTCCCTGCCTCAACTACCTCCTCTGGCAGCTTGTTCTATACACCCACCACCCTCTGTGTGAAAAAGTTACCCCTCAGATTCCTATTAAATCTTTTCCCCTTCACCTTGAACCTATGTCCTCCGGTCCTCGATTCCCCTACTCTGGGCAACAGATTCTGTGCATCTACCCGATCTATTCCTGTCATGATCTTATACACCTCGATAAGATCTCCCCTCAACTTGATTAGTGCGGGTGTCAGGGGTTATGGGGAGAAGGCAGGAGAATGAGGTTAGGAGGGAGAGATAGATCAGCCATGATTGAATGCCGGGGTAGACTTGATGGGTCGAATGGTCTCTCATCATCCTCCTGTGCTCCAAGGAATAGGATCATAAGAGATGTCCCTTAATTCTGAGGCTGTGCCCTCTGGTCGAGGACTCTCCCACTAGCGGAAACATCCTCTCCACATCCACTCTGTCCAGGTCTTTCACTATTCTGTTTGTCAGACTAAAGGCCCGAGCAACATTGAACACAGCTCAGCACAGGCCCTTCGGCCCGCAATGTTCCTGCCAAACATGATGCCAAGTTAATGTCTCCATGCACGGGATCCACAGCCTTCCATCGCCTGCATGTTTCAGGGAAAAGATTTCATCCGAATCGCAGGAGTGAATTTTTTTTTTACACAAAGCTTAGGGATTCGACGTGAATTGTTGTTTACAAGATTATTCTTGTCATTGAGGCCTTTCAATATGTGGCCCCATATACATTTTAACCGTATGAAGATGTAAATGATAATGAGAGGAATAGTCAGAGTAAGAATTTAAGGATAAGGAGTAAGCCATTTAGAACGGAGACGAGGAAACACTTTTTCTCACAGAGAATGGTGAGTCTGTGGAATTCTCTGCCTCAGAATTTGGAAGATTGAGGGGGATCTTATAGAGACTTACAAAATTCTTAAGGGGTTGGACAGGCTAGATGCAGGAAGATTGTTCCTGATGTTGGGGAGGTCCAGGACAAGGGGTCACAGTTTAAGGATAAGGGGAAAGTCTTTTAGGACCGAGATGAGAAAATCATTTTTCACACAGAGAGTGGTGAGTCTCTGGAACTCTCTGCCGCAGAGGGTAGTTGAGGCCAGTTCATTGGCTATATTTAAGAGGGAGTTAGATGTGGCCCTTGTGGCTAAAGGGATCAAGGGGTATGGAGAGAAGGCAGGTACGGGATACTGAGTTGGATGATCAGCCATGATCACATTGAATGGCGGTGCAGGCTCGAAGGGCCGAATGGCCTACTCCTGCACCTATGTTTCCATCATATGGGGAGAAGGTAGGAACGGAGTACTGATTGGGGATGATCAGCCATGATCACATTGAATGATGGTGCTGGCTCGAAGGGCCGAATGGCCTACTCCTGCACCTATTGTCTATTGTCTAAATGTAGTGTCTTTTACCCATAGTAGTGGAATCAAGAACTAGGGGACATAGGTTTAAGGTAAAGATTTTGATAGGAACCTGAGAGGCAACTTTCTTTCCCCACAAAGGCTGACGTTTCGGGCCGAGACCCTTCTTCAGACTGATGACAAAAATGCTGGAGAAACTCAGCGGGTGAGGCAGCATCTGTGGAGCGAAGGAATAGGTGACGTTTCGGGTCGAGACCCTTCCGGGTCTCGACCCGAAACGTCACCTATTCCTTCCGGGTCTCGACCCGAAACGTCACCTATTCCTTCAGGGTTGAGACCCGAAACGTCACCTATTCCTTCCCT
The DNA here is from genome assembly GCA_963514005.1 of Raja brachyura. Next base: position 1,464,794 of record OY740808.1, on the reverse strand, counting down.
CCACAGGTGCTGCCTCACCCGCTGAGTTTCTCCAGCATTTTTGTCCGCCCTGTCGTCCTGCAAAGGTTCTGACTGTCTAACCAACATCTATCCCGTTCTGCTTCCCTGCCCTTGGGACTACAACCAATATTTAATTGGCCTGTTTAAAATGATGTTTTGCATCTGCCAAATAGCTTTTAGCAATATATTCCTACTTGCAAAATGCAGAATGAACGCATGAATAATTAATACATCAGAGAGCACGGGGAGAGACTGCAGGGCGAGGCGGGTTAGATTTGGAAATTGGCTGGTGACTGACGAATTATTTGGGGACCGGACTCTGCTTAATTGATTGATGGAGATAAACGACAATTTCTTCAGAGCAGCGGTGGTGGGGGGAGGGGGGGGGGGAGATAACGAGATCTGGGGCAGCGCTCGATGATCTGTCTACTTGCAGCAGGGAGGTTGGTAATCGAGGGGCTGGGACGGAAGTTAACAGGCAGCATCTCTGGAGAGAAGGAATGGGTGACCCACTTCAGTCGGAAGAAGGGTCTCGACCCGAAACATCACACATTTTGATTTAAAGATGGAGCATTGTGTGCAGTTTTGTTCCCCTAATTTGAGGAAGGACATTCGTGCTATTGTGTGAGTGCAGCGTAGCTTTACAAGGTTAATTCCCAGGATGGCGGGACTGTCATCTGCCGAGAGAATGGAGCGGCTGGGCTTGTACACTCTGGAGTTTAGATGACAGGGGATCTTATTGAAACATATAAGATTGTTAAGGGTTTGGACACGCTAGAGGCAGGAAACATGTTCCCCATGTTGGGGGAGTCCAGAACCAGGGGCCCACAGTTTAAGAATAAGGGGTGAGCCATTTAGAACGGAGACGAGGAAACACTTTTTCTCACAGAGAAACACAGAAACATAGAAACATAGAAATTAAGTGCAGGAGTAGGCCATTCGGCCCTTCGAGCCTGCACCGCCATTCAATATGATCATGGCTGATCATCCAACTCAGTATCCCGTACCTGCCTTCTCTCCATACCCCCTGATCCCCTTAGCCACAAGGGCCACATCTAACTCCCTCTTAAATATAGCCAATGAACTGGCCCCAACTACCCTCTGTGGCAGAGAGTTCCAGAGACCCACCACTCTCTGTGTGAAAAAAATCCTTCTCATCTCGGTCCTAAAGGATTTCCCCCTTATCCTTAAGCTTATCCTTAAGCAGGGAGTTGTGAGTCTGTGGAATTTTAAGAATAAGGGGTAAGCCATTTAGAACAGAGATGTGGAAACACTTTTTCACACAGAAAGTTGTGAGTCTGTGGAATTCTCTGCCTCAGAGGGCGGTGGAGGCCGGTTCTCTGGATACTTTCAAGAGAGAGCTAGATAGGGCTCTTAAAGATAGCGGAGTCAGGGGATATGGGGAGAAGGCAGGAACGGGGTACTGATTGTGGATGATCAGCCATGATCACATTGAATGGTGGTGCTGGCTCGAAGGGCCAAATGGCCTACTCCTGCACCTATTGTCTATTGATTGTAGACAGAAATGCTGGAGAAACTCAGTGGGTGAGGCAGCATCTATGGAGCGAAGGAAATAGGTGACGTTTCGGGTCGAGACCCTTCTTCAGACTGATGACAAAAATGCTGGAGAAACTCAGTGGGTGAGGCAGCATCTATGGAGCGAAGGAATAGGTGACGTTTCGGGTCGAGCCCCTTCCGGGGCTCGACCCGAAACGTCACCTATTCCTTCAGGGTCTCGACCCGAAACGTCACCTATTCCTTCACTCCATAGATGCTGCCTCACACGCTGAGTTTCTCCAGCATTTTCGTCCACCTTTGATTTTTCCAGCATCTGCAGCTCTTTCTTAAACACGAGATGAAAGGATTAGTAACCGGGCGTTGCAGCCTCCATGTCTTAGACGCGAGCTTGGTTTGCACCGGAGAGTATAGAGCCAGGAGCTGCTGATTGTGATGCAGGGCTGATTGCCACGGGGCTTGCAGTACATCACGGATGCATGGCCCTACACATTGATCACACATTAAGCTACCGTTCTGAAATACCTCTGCTTCCACACTCAATGTGGTAATCAGAACCAGCACTTAATTTAAAGGCAACCTCCTTCAGATCACCAAATGCAAGTGAACTCAGAGACAGGGGGGTGGGGGAGGGATTGAAATTAAATAACTTCATTAAATAAAAAGCTTTAAGTCTTCCCTACATGTAGCTGTCTCTATACACACAGAGTGGTGAATCTGTGGAACTCTCTGCCACAGAAGGTAGTTGAGGCCAGTTCATTGGCTATATTTAAGAGGGAGCTAGATGTGGCCCTTGTGGCTAAAGGGATCAGGGGGTATGGAGAGAAGGCAGGTACGGGATACTGAGTTGGATGATCAGCCATGATCATATTGAATGGCGGTGCAGGCTCGAAGGGCTGAATGGCCTACTCCTGCACCTATTGTCTATGTTTCTATAGCAACCTCTGCACGATGGTCTGTGTGGGATGGAGGGAATGGTCTCAACCCGACACGTCTCCTGCCTGCCCCTTCTCTCCACAGTCGCTGCCTGTCCCGCTGAGTTACTCCAGCACTCCGTGTCTATCTCTGGTTTAAGCCGGCATCTGCAGTTCCTTCCCGCTCGGAGTGCTGGGATAACCTTGCCACCGCAGCGTGGAGCCAAGCACCAGGTTTAATTCCCAACGCCACTCGCAGGTTCAAATCCCACGAGGGCCATTCTGAAAGTCACACCGTCACTCCTGGGGCAGCGCAGCGGGTAGAGCCGCTACCTCACTGCGCCAGAGACCCGGGTTCCATCCCCACCTACGGCGCTGTCTGTGCGTGTGGAGTTTGCACGTTCTCCCCGTGACCGCGCAGGTTTCCCCCCACATCGAGTCACACAGCAAGGAAACTGACCCTTCGGCCCAACTTGCCCACACGTGTCCCATCTACACTAGTCCCACCTTGATTTAAAGATGGAGTATTGTGTGCAGTTTTGGTCCCCTAACTTGAGGAAGGACATTCTTGCTATTGAGGGAGTGCAGCGTAGGTTCACCAGGTTAATTCCCGGGATGGCGGGACTGTCATCTGCTGAGAGAATGAAGCCGCTGAGCTTGTACACTCTGGAGTTTAGAAGGATGAGAGGATATCTTATTGAAACATAAGATTATTAAGGGTTTGGACACGCTAGAGGCAGGAAATATGTTCCCGATGTTGGGGGAGTCCAGAACCAGGGGCCACACACAGTTTAAGAATAAGGGGTAAGCCATTTAGAACAGAGATGTGGAAACACTTTTTCACACAGAAAGTTGTGAGTCTGTGGAATTCTCTGCCTCAGAGGGCGGTGGAGGCCGGTTCTCTGGATACTTTCAAGAGAGAGCTAGATAGGGCTCTTAAAGATAGCGGAGTCAGGGGATATGGGGAGAAGGTAGGAACGGGGTACTGATTGTGGATGATCAGCCATGATCACATTGAATGGTAGTGCTGGCTCGAAGGGCCAAATGGCCTCCTCCTGTACCTATTGTCTATTGCCTGCGTTTGGTCCATATCCCTCCAAGCCTGCCCTATCCATGCACCTGTCTAATTGTCTCAGAAACGTTGCAACAGTCCCTGCATCGACTGCATCCCAAAGAGGTGCGGGTTTGCAGGTTAATGGGCCCTCTGTAAACTGCAGCTGATGTGTCGGGACTGGATCTCTGAACTAAACCCATCAGATCATGAATGACCCCAGGAATGAGTGGGTTAACCTATGACGAGCGTTTGTCGGCACTGGGCCTGTACTCGCTGGAGTTTAGAAGAATGAGGGGGGACCTCATTGAAACTTACAGAATAGTGAAAGGCCTGGATAGAGTGGATGTGGCGAGGATGTTTCCACTAGTGGGAGAGTCTAGGACCAGAGGGCACAGCCTCAGAATTAAAGGATGCTCTTTTAGAAAGGAGGTGAGGAGGAATTTCTTTAGTCAGAGGGTGGTGAATCTGTGGAACTCATTGCCAGAGGGCTGTGGAGGCCACGTCAATGGATGTTTTTACGGCAGAGATAGACAAATTCTTGCTTAGAACGGGTGTCAAGGGTTAGTCATAGATTCATAGAGTGATACAGTGTGGAAACAGGCCCTTCGGCCCAACTTGTCCACTCCAGCTAACATGTCCCAGCTACACTAGTCCCACCTGCCTGCGTTTGGCCCATATCCCTCCAAACCCGTCCTATCCATGTACATGTCTAACTGTTTCTTAAACGTTGGGATAGTCCCAGCCTCAACTACCTCCTCTGGCAGCTCGTTCCACACACCCACCACCCTCTGTGTGAGGTAATGGGGAGACGGCAGGAAAAGGGGATGAAGAGGCCGAGATCAGCCATGATTGAATGGCGGAGTAGACTTGATGGGCCGAATGGCCTAATTCTACTGCTATAACTCTCGAGCTTGTGAACTCATTGTTGCCAGCGAGAGCTTACTGTACACAGATTGGCTGCTGTGTCCGTTTGCAGGGAGCAGAGACTGACCACTCAGTGACCAATGCTGGCAGGCATTGTTGACTGGTTGAAAGAGACAGCCCAGAAACAGGCCCTTCAGCCCATCGAGTCCATGCTGACCCGCGATCACACCAGCTCCACCTTAGCCCTACCAGTCTGAAGAAGGGACCCAACCCGAAACATCACCTATGCATAAGGTGTAGGAGTAGAATTAGGCCATTCGGCCCATCAGGTCTACCCTGCCATTCAATACTGGCTGATCATCTTTCCCTCTCAACCCCAT
>OY740808.1:1424748-1459867 GCA_963514005.1 Raja brachyura | reverse complement strand
CCCTCCCTGCCCCCCTCTCTGCCCTCCTCTCTGGCCCCTTCCCTCTCCACCCTCCCCTCTCTGCCCCCTCCCCTCTCCACCCTCCCCTCTCTGCCCCCTCTCTGCTCCCTCCCCTCTCCACCCCCCTCCCCTCTCTGCCCCTCTCTTGCATGCATTCGTACATGCACACTGCTATACACACAATCCCTTTGTCATGTAAGGTAGACCCATCTATCCAGAGACGCTGCCTGTCCCGCTGAGTTGCTCCAGCATTTTGTGTCTATCTTCGGTGTAAACCAGCATCTGCAGTTCCTTCCTGTCCTTTATCATGTATCAATACTCTGGTCAACTCGATTGTAACCATGTATTGGTTTTTTACTGCTGACTGGACAGCACGCAACAAAAGCTTTTAAGGTCATAAGTGATAGGAGCAGAATTTGGCCATTCGGTCCATCAAGTCTACTCCGCCATTCAATCACGGCTGATCTATCTCTCCCTCCTAACCCCATTCTCCTGCCTTCTCCCCATAACCTCTGACACCCGCACTGATCAACAATCTATCTATCTCTGCCTTAAATATATCCACTGACTTGTGGCCTCCACAGCTGTCTGTGGCAAACATTTCACAGATTCACCTCCCTCTGACTAAAGAAATTTCTCCTCATCTCCTTCCGAAAGGAACGTCCTTTAATTCTGAGGCTGTGCCCTCTAGTCCTAGACTCTCCATGTGACAATAATCTGAAATCAGAATCACACGCCCGTACACACGTCTATATTGGATGCATAAGAATTTCTATGTACACACTCAGACAATGTGAGTGAGACAGATTCTCAGGCCATGTTAAACCTTCCATCTGGTGGCACTGGTTCAGACACACTAGTTCTGTGCAGTTCATTATTTTCTGGCTGTGACATATTTGCAGTGACACGAGATGTTTCCATCTGGATTGGAGGTAATTGAGGTTCAGAGACTCACTCCTCGGCTAGATTGATGCTGACAGTACATTAAAGCTTGTAAAGCTACTGGTGTGTTCAGGCAAGCAATATCCATCTGGAACTGCAAGAGTTCCCTCCCCACACCTCTCATCTCTCACTCCTGATGTCACCGTGTGCTTTTAAACCCGCCAGCAGTCTATTAATACCGGCAGAGTTCTCTCTCTTGTGATGACCCTGGCGTGTGCCTTAATTAGTGAACTCCAAGATTCACAAGACCCTCCATTCATTCAATCTTGGGCATCTCTGGAGGGATGGAGGTTTGTCTTTTTAGTTTCAGAGATACAGCGCGGAAACAGGCCATTCGGCCCACCCAGTCCGTGCCGACCAGCGATCCCCGCACACTAACACTATCCTACACACACCAGGGACCATTTACAATTTTACAACCAAGCTAATTAACCTACAGACCTGCACGTCTTTGGAGTGTGGGAGGAAACCGGAGCACCCGGAGAAAACCCACGCGGGTCACAGGGAGAACGTGCAAACTCCGTACAGACAGAAGTCAAAGTAGTCCTCAGCACAGATAAAAATCAACTTTAATGGAGATATCTTGAGATAATATCAAAGGGAGAGTCTGCATTGCGATGAGATTATGGCTCTGAAATAATTTTACCCCAGGAAAAATGTGGGCAGTCACGGTGGCGCAGCGGTAGAGTCGCTGCCTCACAGCGAATGCAGCGCCGAAGACACGGGTTCCATCCCGACTACGGGTGCTGTCTGTACGGAGTTTGCACGTTCTCCCCGTGACCTGCGTGGGTTTTCTCCGGGATCTCCGGGTTTCCTCCCACACTCCAAAGACGTGCAGGTTTGTAGGTTAATTGGCTCGGTACAGAACGGGGTACTGATTGGGGATGATCAGCCATGATCACATTGAATGGTGGTGCTGGCTCGAAGGGCTGAATGGCCTACTCCTACACCTATTGTCTATTGTAAGTGCAAAAATTGTCCCCCAGTGGGTGTAGAATAGTGTTAATGTGCGGGGGTTGCTGGTCGGCCCGGACCTGGTGGGCTGAAGGGCCTGTTTCCGCGCTGTGTCTCTAAACTAGACTGAACTGCAGGTAGACAAAAATGCTGGAGAAACTCAGCGGGTGCGGCAGCATCTATGGAGTGAAGGAATAGGCAACGGTTCGGGTTGAGACCCTTTCCGGGTCGCGACCTGTGACGTCACCTATTCCTTCGCTCCATAGATGCTGCCGCACCCGCTGAGTTTCTCCAGCATTTTGGTCTACATTCGATTTTTCCACCATCTACAGTTCCTCCTTAAACTAAATTGCTGGTGGCCAATATTGTAAAAGATATTTTTGGATATTCCCAGTTGTGCTTCCTCAAGTGTTGATGATGGTGATGAGCTAATGTTTTCAGATCGCTGATGAGGTAATCGTGTTAGGCTGTCGATGAGCTAATGTTATGATCTTACGTTGTTTATGAGCTAATGGTTTGAGGTTATTGATGGGGATGGATGTTGGGTCAGGAGTCAGGACCGTTTTATTGTCGTGTGTCCTAGATGGAACAATGACATTCTTACTTGCAGTGCACGATGTTTCCACATTGTGTTTGCAGCAGCACAGCACAATATGGAAACGTAATGCACTGTAAACAATAGACAATAGGTGCAGGAGGAGGCCATTCGGCCCTTCGAGCCAGCACCGTCATTCAACGTGATCATGGCTGATCATCCCCAATCAGTACCCCGTCCCTGCCTTTTCCCCATATCCCCTGACTCCACTATCTTTAAGAGCCCTATCTAGCTCTCTCTTGAAAGTATCCAGAGAACCGGCCTCCACCGCCCTCTGAGGCAGAGAATCCCACAGACTCACAACTCTCTGTGTGAAACAATGCTTCCTTGTCTCCGTTCTAAATGGCTTACCCCTTATTCTTAAACTGTGGCCCCTGGTTCTGGACTCCCCCAACATAATAAACGAGCGCACCATCACTCATCTCACCGCTGCCATCAGGACGAAGGTACAGGAGCCTGAAGACTGTAACGTCCAGGTTCAGGAACAGCTTCTTCCCTACAGCCATCAGGCTGTTAAACACACGCAATGAATACGCTCTGAGCTCCTGAACTGCAAAAGACTATATTATTTGTTATTTGTACTATATCTGTTATTCATTGAACTTTCTCTTCCCCCGTTATATACTATGCTTACATGTTTGCATATTCTGTTGTGCTGCAGTAAGTAAGAATTTCATTGTGCCATGCGGGACACAGGCCAGCTCTCTGGATGCTTCCAAGAGAGAGCTAGATAGGGCTCTTAAAGATAGCGGAGTCAGGGAATATGGGGAGAAGGCAGGAACGGGGTACTGATTGGGGATGATCAGCCATGATCACATTGAATGACAGTGCTAGCTCGAAGGGCCGAATGGCCTCTACTCCAGCACATTGTCTGTTGTGTAAACCAAAAACTAAACTTCTCCATGGGGTGAAGGATGCTTTGTCCTTTGGGCGTTGGGGAGAAAGTCAACTACTGTGATCACGGCTGATCATCCACAATCAGTACCCCGTTCCTGCCTTCTCCCCATATCCCCTGACTCCGCTATCTTTAAGAGCCCTATCTAGCTCTCTCTTGAAAGCATCCAGAGAATTGGCCTCCACCGCCCTCTGAGGCAGCAAATTCCACAGACTCACAACTCTCTGTGTGAAAAAGTGTTTCCTCATCTCCGTTCTAAATGGCCGACCCCTTATTCTTAAACTGTGGTCCCTGGTTCTGGACCCGCCCAACATTGGGAACATGTTTCCTCCCTCCAGTGTGTCCAAACCCTTAATAATCTTATATGTTTCAATAAGATCCCCTCTCATCCTTCTAAACTCCAGAGTATGCAACCCCAGCCACTCCATTCTCTCAGTATATGACAGTCCCGCCATCCCGGGAATTAACCTTGTAAACCTACGCTGCACTCCCTCAATAGCAAGAATGTCCTTCCTCAAATTTGGAGACCAAAACTGCGCACAATACTCCAGTTGTGGTCTCACTAGGGCCCTGTACAACTGCAGAAGGACCTCTTTGCTCCTACACTCGTCTCCTTTTGATATAAAGGCCAACAGGCCGTTCGCTTTCTTCACTGCCTGCTGTACCTGCATGCTTACTGGATGGGTGTATGGAACAAGGTGCCAGAGGAGGTCGTTGCGTCTGGTACAATAACAACATCCAGAAGACATTTAGACAGGAACATGGATAGGAAAGGTTGGGAGAGATATGGGCCAAACACGGACAGGTGGGCTAAGCTTAGATGGGGCATGTTGGCCAGCATCAACATGTTGGGCCGAAGGGCCTGTTTACGTGCTGCATCACTCCATAACTCCCAATTTAAAATGGAAATGTAGCTTGTTGTAGGAAATAAACAAGTGGAAATAAAATGTGTGTCATTTCTGGTCCACCCACTGATGAGGGTTTAATGGCCAATAATAGACCATCCTTGCTCCGAATTCACCCACGCTAGATCATTAGAAATAATGAGAATAGGGCTGTATGAGGAATGTCGGCTGGGTTTGCTCAAGGCCATTAGTTGAGAGAGAAAATAACAGCAAAGGTAATCGCGATGAACAAGCTGCAAAGTGTTTGATTTTTCAAAAGGGATTTTTCGAAACCTACCCGACCTCGCCAGCAATTATAAATGAAAATTAACCAGCCTAACGTTGAGAATAGGTGTTTAAGAAGAAACTGCAGATGCTGGAAAATCGAAGGTAGACAAAAGTGCTGGAGAAACTCAGCGGGTGCGGCAGCATTTGAGGAGCGAAGGAAATAGGCACCGTTTCGGGCCAAAACCAAGGAAATAGGCAACGTTTCGGGCCAAAACCAAGGAAATAGGCACCGTTTCGGGCCAAAACCAAGGAAATAGGCAACGTTTCGGGCCAAAACCCTTTGGGTTTCGGCCCGAAACGTTGCCTATTTCCTTCGCTCCATAGATGCTGCTGAATCCGCTGAGTTCCTCCAGCAGTTTTGTCCACTGTTGAGAATAGGTGGGTCGGTGGCACAGCGGGTAGTGCTGATGCCTCACAGCACCACAGACCTGGGTTCCATCATGAAAAACTGAACGCATGCTCTAAATGCAGTCTCACCGATGTCTGATACAACTGCAACTTGACCTCCCAACTTCTCTACTCAATACTCTGACTGATGAAGGCCAGTGAGCCAAACCTCTTTGACCACCTTATCTACCTGCGACTCGACCTTCAAGGAACCATGCACCTGTACTCCTAGATCCCTCTGCTCTACAACACTCCCCAGAGGCCGACCATTCACTGTGTAGGTCCTGCCCATGTTAGACTTCCCCAAAATGCAACACCTCACATTTCTCTGTATTAAATTCCATCAACCATTCCTCAGCCCACCTGGCCAATCGATCCAGATCCTGCTGCAATTTTTGAGAACCATCTTCACTATCTACAATACCGCCCACTTTTGTGCCATCTGCAAAGTTGCTAATCTTGCGATGTACGTTCTCATCTAAAGCATTGATATAGATGATGAACAGCAATCCTGAGTTGGGCTGGTTTTAACCAGAAGGGTCGAAGGGCCTGTTTCTCTGCTCCAGGACTCCATGGCTATCATGTTCAGCACGGACATTGTGGGCCGAAGGGCCTGTTCCTGTGTTGTAGTCCTGAAAGCTATGAATTCTAGCAAGTGGACTACATGGTGTAGATTCCTAATTGAAACTTAGAACCACGGTGGCGCAGTGGATAGAGTCGCTGCCTCACAGCGCCAGAGACCCGGGTTCGATCCTGACTACGGGTGCTGTCTGTACGGAGTTTGTACGTTCTCCCCATGAACTGTGTGGGTTTTTTTTCCAAAATCTTAGATCAAAGACGTACAGGTTTGTAGGCTAATTGGCTTCGGTAAATCAGTAAACGATTCCTCGTGTTTAGTTTAGTTCAGAGATACAGCGCGGAAACAGGCCCTTCGGCCCACCGAGTCCGTGCCGACCAGCGATCCCCACACATTAACACTATCCTACACACACTAGGGACAACTTACATTTATACCGAGCCAATTAACGTACTAACCTGTACGTCTTTGGAGTGCGGGAGGAAACCGGAGATCTTGGAGGTGACGGGGAGAACGTACAAACTCCGTACAGACAGCACCCGCAGTCAGGATCGAACGCGGGTCCCTGGCGCTGCAAGCGCTGTAAGGTAGACCGTGTGTGCGATAGTGCTAGTGTACAGGGTGATCGCTGGTCGGCGTGAGCTGAAGGGCCTGTTTCCGCGATGAACCTCGAAAGTCTAAAGTTGTAAACTATTATGAGAAGCCTATCGAGTAACGACCATGATAAAATAAATGTGTAACAGTAGATGCTGCTGTTTGTTGGAAATATTCCCCATGAAATATTTAGTGCTGTATAATTTAACCAGCAAAATAATTGAATAATTTAGTAGCTTTGACCAGAGGTAGCAATTTTATAAACACGCTACACTCTATTTGTAAGAATTTCTTTCCCTCAGCTCGACCTCTCCTCAATTTGTAGATGTGAATCTACTTCAGATTTATACAGATTATTTAGGTGATTTTAGTTTGCTTTGGAGATCCAGCAGGGAAACAGGCCCTTCAGCCCACCGAGTCCATACTAGTCACACTAGTTCTATGCTATCCCACTTTCTCATCCACTCCCTACACACTAGGGGGCAATTTGCAGACAGCCGATTAATCTACACGTCTTTGGGATGTGGGAGGAAACCGGGAACCAGGAGAAAACCCACGCGATCACAGGGAGAACGTGCAAACTCCACACACACAGACTGCACCCGAGGTCAGGATCGAACCCCAGGTCTCTGGAGCTGTGAGGCAGCAGCTCTGCCAACGTGCCATATACACAAATACACGTGTACTTTTACAGCCTTATAGAGACAGGCCACCCAACCTCCATGGAACTGCAGATGCCAAGGAAAGAAGTAAAGTGCTGGAGTAACTCAGCGGGTCAGGCAGCATCTGTGGAGAACATGGATAGGTGACGTTTCGGGTCGGTTCCCATCTTCCGTCTAACGTCCGTGTCTAACGTCGCTGCGGTATTCAGCACGGACTGTTACACTCAGTTCCAATATTCCTTCCCCTCGACATAAATGATTACACCTGCTTTTCCAACTCATATTCTTTAAGCGTAAAAGTGCACAGTTTATCTCCCTTCAGACGCCATTCTTAAAAATGTTTTTCTAAAATCAAATACGCCGCACGACAAAATACATATTGCTCCTTGCAGATACAGGTGAATGAAATATGCGATTGAAAATCAAGTACGCGATTGCTGCCACGGCCTGTAATTTTGTTTCAGGATTAATCTATTTCATCTTGTGAACACGATCAACAATTTGAAGTGAGTTTGGCTGAGTGTGTAATTTAAGATATAAGAAAACGTCCATGATGACCCAATTTTGCAAATATAATTCCAGTTTACTTCCACATAAAGCTTCCAAATTCTGTTTGAAAGTTAAATGGCAATTTATTTGCTAGTGTTTGAAGCAATCTATTCTAACTCTGGATAACGGCTTCACCAGACGGCAACTCCATGGTTATACTTAGTCCAGGAACCCGAGTGAATCCTGATTCCCAGTCGAGCTACTTTCATGTGGGAATAAAACTGTGGCTGTCCCGTATTTCAGGAATGATCAAAGGCCGAGATTTCGTTGGGATAGGAACACAGAACCATGCCAATAGCCAACACTGCCATTCACTGTGATCATGGATGATCATCCCCAATCAGTACCCCGTTCCTGCCTTCTCCCCATACCCCTTGACTCCGCTATCTTTAAGAGCCCTATCTAAAGGGCCCGTCCCACTTGGCGATTTTTTCAGCGACTGCCGGCGTCATATCAGTGTTGCCAAAATATTTTGAACATTTCAAACTCCAGTGGCGACAAAAAAAATGTTGCGACACTTGAAAAACACCGCGCGTCAAACGCCATCGCGGCGCGAATTGTTCAGTGACCTTATACGTCAGTCAATGATGCCGGCAGTTGCTAAAAAAAATCTCCAATCCGGACAAACCCTTAACTCTCTCTTGAAAACATCCAGAGAATCGGCCTCCATTGCTTCTGAGGCAGTGAATTCCACAGGTTCACAACTCTCTGGGTGAAAATGTCTTTCCTCCGTTCTCCATTCTAAATGGCCCTTCCCTTATATACGTTCCCATCCAAAGCATTGATATAGATGTCAAACAGCAAAAGACCCAGCACCGAACCCTGCGTTCGGCCAGTTCTAACCGGTAGGGCCGAAGGGCCTCTCTCTCTGCTGTTCTGCTCCGTCATCTATGAACTGAGTGGATTATGGAAAATGAAAAATTTCATGTCCGAATAATTTGAGACTCATTAGAGAAATTGACTGAAATATTCTTGTCTCTTCCAGCTGGCATCTGAAAGTGGAGCACAAGGTATAGATCCCTCATTGAGGACAGTCATAAAACTTGGAATATGTGCGGCACGGTGGCATAACGGTAGAGTTGTTGCCTCACAGCGCCAGAGACCCGGGTTCGATCCAGACTACGGTGATGTCTGTACGGAGTTTGTACGTTCTGCCAACTCGAATAATAGATCATTCAGCCCTTTGGCCCTTCGAGCCAGCACTGTCATTCAATATGATCATGGCTGATCATCCACAATCAGTTCCCCGTTCCTGCTTTCTCCCCATATCCCTTGATTCCGTTAGCCCTAAGAGCTAAATCTAACTCTCTCTAGAAAACATCCAGTGAATTGGCCTCCACTGCCTTCTGTGGCAGAGAATTCCACAGATTCACAACTCTCTGGTTGAAAATACTTTTCCTCATCTCAGTCCTAAATGGCCGACCCCTTATTCTTAAACTGTGCCCCCTGGTTCTGGACTCCCCCAACATGGGGAACATCTTTGCTGCAGATGTGAACTTTCTCCAGGTATCTATCTACAATGGCAGTGGGAACCCAGGGAGCAATGTCTTGTGGAGGTCATGGCTATCCCTCGAGGTCAAGGATGATGGTCTATGGCCTGTTGTTTAAACAGAACGAAGACGCCAGTGCGTGTGTTTGTTTAACGTGTACGTGATGTTGCGTTTCTCTCCAAGAAGCTCACGGTCCTTCACAAATCAATCATTCCAATGGCAAGGGAACCAAAACGATTGGATCCAATAGATCTGTTGCAGCCTTCATCCGCCTTCACAGCAGTTGAGTTCAAGATAACTTTGTCCGCCTGGTCCACCGTTGAGGTCTTTGTAGGTTGGATCATTCGTACAGTCTGGAGTCTGGACGCTCATCCTCGACCTTACCGCCATGGGTGGCCCTACCGGAAGCTGGTGCTTCCGACGGCATCGCTCTCGATATCATGGGGGCACGCAAGCCTCTTCACCACGACAAGGTCAACCATCCGAACAGGATCATTGTGGACGATTCATCTTCTCAACTGCGATCAGAGTCTACAGCCGTACGTACGCTTTTCCTACCTCCAGTTCCCTCCCTTCTACTGTCAGTCTGAAGAAGGGTCTTGAACCGAAACGTCACCTGTCCATGTTCCCCACAGATGCTGCCCATTCCTTCCCTTCACAGATGCTGCCACCCATTCCTTCCCTTCACAGATGCTGCCTGACCCGCTGAGTTACTCCAGCACTCTGTGAAACGTCACCTATCCATGTTCTCCACAGATGCTGCCTGACCCGCTGAGTTACTCCAGCACTCTGTGAAACGTCACCTATCCATGTGGCAGTAACCCCACCCACCGCACCATTTAAGGAGCTCCCATTTTTAGCATTGAAGCCAAACATGATTGCTGAATTGCATCAAGCAAGACATTATTGCTGTTATCGACTGTGCAAGTCACATTAAGATCCATTCATTCCATTACAATCTGGGTTATGAATGGACAACTATTCTGCCATTGGGTGCCTGGCACCAGATAATCTTCACACCGTTGCTTTTTTTATGAAAAAACTTTGATGATTAAAATATCTCAGCAGGAGACCGCTTTTGTCTCAGCTCCAAGTTGGGAAACAGTTTTACATTAAATCTTACAGTCATAACAGCCTCGCTAAATCCCTTCCAGACTGTTAATTTTCCGACTTTGCCATTTGAAACGTTTCCAAAGCAGTTTTGCGATCCTTTAATTTATTTTCTTGATTATTTAAAGACTTTGCCCACATGTTTTTTAAATTTTTATTTGGGAATTTCAATGGTCCGTGAGGCTTCGTGGCGAATGAGATTCAACTAGGATTCTCAGAGCAGCAATAACAAATATTTTCAGTGAGTGGGAGGATATAGAAACATAGAAACATAGAAATTAGGTGCAGGAGTAGGCCATTCGGCCCTTCGAGCCTGCACCGCCATTCAATATGATCATATGGAAAGGCTGCTGCTCAGGCCAGTAACTCCAATCAGTTTCATACAACGTGGAATAAAAACTCTGGACAGCCCTTCAGCCCACGAGGCTTGGACAGAGTGGATGTGGAGAGGATGTTTCCACTAGTGGGAGAGTCTAGGACCAGAGGTCACAGCCTCAGAATTAAAGGACGTTCTTTTAGGAAGATGAGGAGGAATTTCTTCAGTCACTGGGTGGTGAATCTGTGGAATTCTTTGCCACAGACGGCTGTGGAGGCCACAAGTCAGTGGATATATTTAAGGCAGAGATAGATAGATTCTTGATTAGTGCGGGTGTCAGGGGTTATGGGGAGAAGGCAGAAGAATGGGGTTAGGAGGGAGAGATAGATCAGCCGTGATTGAATGGCAGAGTAGACTTGATGGGCCGAATGGCCTAATTCTGCTCCTATCACTGATGAACAATGTTTGTGCCGGACATGATGCCAAGTTAAATTAATGTCCTCTGCTCACACGCGATCCAAATCTGTCCAACCTCGCCCTGTGGCGAATGCTCTCTGATTCCACCTATCACGTGCCAGACTCTGCCCCACCCCCACCTCTCTTCCAAATTTCACCCATGCCCATTCCACCACCTGATGATGGGACCCGACCCAAAGCATCGCCCATCCATGTTCTCCACAGATGCTGCCTGACCCGCTGAGTTACTCCAGCACTCTGTGTCTTTTTCTATTCCAAACTGCTAGCCAGCAGCCTGGTCCAATGATAAGATTAATGATTGCCTGTGGCTGTTGGAGGAGTGATTCTGTGCACTGAATGGAGATGGTTTCTCGCTGGGAACTGCTGCCTTATTTATAGATCATAACATTCCCTCTTTGAAAATGAGATGAAACCAAGTGTGGCTGTGGGACTGAGTGCAGGGGCCTGTGTTGGTGCAGCGATCTATCTGGGGACCGACCAGCGATCCCCGCACACTAACACTATCCTACACACACTAGGGACAATTTACAATTAACCTACAAACCTGCACGTGTTTGGAGTGTGGGAGGAAACCGGAGCACCCGGAGAAAACCCACACAGCTCACTGGGAGAACGTGCAAACTCCGCACAGACAGCACCCGTAGTCGGTCTCTGGCGCTGTGAGGCAGCAACTCTACCGCTGCGCCACCGTGCTGCTCCCAGGCATAAAGAGACCTTGAATTGGTGATGTGGGTGTCAGTCTCATCACCCTGCGTTATTGCTAATATTTGGACAAGACTCACCATGGGATCGCACACTCAGCACCGTGCAGCCCCAGCCTCTTTTATCATCCTTCATGTCATTACAATTCCTCACACATCCAGCTCCTAACTGTCCAATAAAGCAAACTGCCCTAAATTGCACTTAATCCTGAAACTTACAGCACATAACGGCCTCATTCTTTCGACTAATTGGATTCCTTTATGAACTGTGTAGATAGGAACTGCAGACGCAGGTTTAAACCGAAGAAAGACACAAAACGCTGGAGTAACTCAGCGGGACAGGCAGCATCTCTGGAGAGAGGGAGCGGGTGATGTTTCAGGTCGAGACCCTTCTTCAGGATAAGGGGGAAATCCTTTAGGACCCAGATGAGAAGGACTTTTTTCACACAGAGAGTGGTGGGTCTCTGGAATTCTCTGCCACAGAGGGTAGTTGAGGCCAGTTCATTGGCTATATTTAAGAGGGAGTTAGATGTGGCCCTTGTGGCTAAAGGGATCAGGGGGTATGGAGAGAAGGCAGGTACGGGATACTGAGTTGGACGATCAGCCATGATCATATTGAACGGCGGTACAGGCTCGAAGGGCCGAATGGCCTACTCCTGTACCTAATTTCTATGTTTCTATGTTTCAGTCTGTAGAAACGTCACCCGTTCCTTCTCTCCAGAGACGCTGTCCGTCCCGCTGAGTTACTCCAGCTTTTTGTGTCTATCTTCCTTTTAGGAACTGCTTTGCTTCCATTCCCAGCTTCATTGGTCTGAGAGAATGAGGGAGAGATCTGGCCCAAACTCCCTGCAACCCACACAACTCCCAGCTTCAATGGGAACATAGAACAGTCCAGCACAGGAACAGGCCCTTCGGCCCACAATGTCCGTGCTGGACAAGATGCCAAGTTAAACTGATCCCCTCTGCCTGCACGTGATCCGTATCCCTCCATTCCCTGCATATCCATGTGCCTGTCTAAAAGCCTCTTAAACACCACTAGCGTATCTGCCTCCACCCCCACCCCTGGCAGCGCGTTCCAGGCACCCACCCCCCTCTGTGTAAAAAAAACCTGCCCCACACATCTCCTTTAAACTTTGCCCCTCTCACCTTAAAGCTGCGCCCTCTAGTCTTTGACATTCCCACCCTGGGGAAAAGGTTCTGACTGTCTACCCTCTCTACGCCTCTCATCATTTTATAAACCTGTATCAGGTCTCCCCTGAACCTCCAGCACTCAGGAGGAAATACTCCAAGTTTGACAAATCTGTCCTTTGAACTAATATCCTCCTGGTGAACCTCCTCTGCACCCTCTCTGGAGCCTGCACATCCCTGCTGTAATGGGGAGACCAGAACATGCAGCTCGACCAAAGTCCTATAACGCTGCATCATGAGCTCCTGACGCTAATACTCAGTGCCCCGACCAAGGAAGGTCAACATACCATACACCTCATTTATCACTTGACCAGTCTGACTGCCTCCGTCTACATTTTATCTCTGATCGTTTTGTTGTCACCTTCTCTCAACTAACAATGATCCATTCTACATTGTCCTTGATCTCCATCCCATTTGTCTTGTCTTCACACCTAACACTTCCTTATCTCTGTGCCTCCCACTCCCTGACATCAGTCTGGAGAAGGGTCTCGACCCCAAAACGCCACCATTCCTTCTCTCCCGCTGAGTTACTCCGGCCTTTTGTAGCTACTTCTTCACCATCTAGTTTAATGGGAGCCATGAACTTGTTCCTGAAGGTCCCTCTGTGCATCAATGCTGTGAACTGTGAAGGACCCGGATACCTTTCCCGTACGGTTGACCTCCTAAATTACAATAAGATACTCTAGACTCTCCCCTGACTCTCTCTCGCTATCCAATCGGATCAATAACTACAATCAGTTCAAACTCCAGTCCAACAGATGGAGCAGAGGGGAAGATACAGAGTGCAGGATATAGTTCTCAGCATTGTAGCGTTGCATCAGTTCCACAGACAAAGTCCAATGTCCGCAATGGGGTAGAGATGAATCAGACAGTACCCTAGCTTATGGAAGGGCCGATCTTCGGTTTCCTCCCGCACTCCAAAGACATACAAGTTTGTAGGTTAATTGGCTCAGTATAAATGTAAATTGTCCCTAGTGTGTGGGGTAGTGTTAGTGTGCGGGGATCGCTGGTCGGCGCGGACTCGATGGGCCGAAGGGCCTGTTTCCGCGCTGTATCTCCAAACTAAACTCAACTCAACTAAAGCTGCTAACTTGCCGATTGAGTCTGCAAGGGTTTGTTTGTGATGTTGAACTCGAAACAGCAGCAACCTCCTGACGGTGGTTGTTCACACTCACTCCCCTTTCACACGGTAATATGTTTCAATCCAATTTAAAGCTGGTGAGATTGTAAGATTGTTGGTAAGACTGTACATACCGATTCTTAAAGGCCGGTCGATTTATCTGTTACCACAGAGATTAAAATTCATTTTGGGAAACCAAATTAGTGCCAATCTGTCTCATATCACAGGTTGGAAAGAATTTCAAGCTTCGAACATGAACAGATATTGAGGAACGACGTTTGCTAATCTCGGAACTTTCATCAGAACTGCAGAAGAGTTGAAGGTTTGAACAGGTTTACATGCAGAGAGGGGGAGAGGCGCAGATAAGAAGGAACTGCAGATGCTGGACAATCAAAGGTAGACAGAAATGCTGGAGAAACTCGGGGGTTACACAAAAAGCTGGAGAAACTCAGCGGGTGCAGACTGAAGAAGAGTTTCAGCCCGAAACGCTGCCTATTTCCTTCGCTCCATAGATGCTGCTGCACCCGCTGAGTGTCTCCAGCACTTTTGTCAACCAGAGAAGATACAAGGCAGGGGGTTACACAAAAGGCTGGAGAAACTCAGCGGGTGCAGCAGCATCTAAGGAGCGAAGGAGGTAGGCGACGTTTCGGGTCGAGACCCTTCTTCAGACTGGTCAGGGATCAGGGAAACGAGAGATATAGACGGTGATGTGGAGAGATAAAGAACAATGAATGAAAGATTTGCAAAAAAGTATCGATGATAAAGGAAACAGGCCATTGTAAGCTGTTTGTGGTGTGAAAATGAGAAGCTAGTGCGACTTGGGTGGGGGAGAGATAGAGAGAGAAGGAATGCCAGGGCCCGAGGGCTGAGGGAGAGGTGGGAAGGGGAGGAGGCAGCCAGGGTTAACAGAATTGAGAAAATTCAATGTTTAAGCCCAGAGGATGCAGACTCCCCAAGCGGAATATGAGGTGCTGTTCCTCAAGGCAGGACAGGGATTGACATGGGAGGGGCGTGTATGTTTGTGTAGGAAGGGGATTGTGAATGTGGAGACAGAGAGTGGTGGCTGAGACAACATCTTATTCAGTGTGTGTGTGTGTGTGCGTATTAGTGTGAGTGTGAGTATAAGTACTTGTTTAACTGTTCTGCCATTTACTTGTTTCCCATTATAAATTCACCTGTCTCTGACTGTAAGGGACCTTCACTAATCTTTTCCTTTACAAAAATTTTACAGTCAGTTTTTATATTTCTCAGAAGATTTGTTTCATGCTCTTTTTCCCCCCTCTTGATTAACCCCTTTGTCCTCCTCTGTTGAGTTCTAAATTTCTCCCAATCCACTGGTTTGCCGATTCTTCTGGCCAATTTATATGCCTCTTCCTTGGCTTTAACACTATCCTTGACTTCCCTTGTCAGTCACAGATGAGCCGCCTTCCAAGTTTTATTTTTTGCCAGATGGGTATGAACAATTTCTAGAGTTCATCCAAATGGTCTTTAAATCTTCACCATTGCATCTCCACTCTCAACCCTTTCAGTATAATTTGCCAGTCTATCCTAGCCAATTCCCATCTCATATCTTCAAAGTCTCCTTTATTCAAGTTCAGGACCCTAGTCTCTGAATTAACTGTGTGGCTCTCCATCCTAATGCAGTATTCCACCATAATAGTGAGATTAAATGAGAATTTACCTGTTCGAAGTTTGATCTTTATTTTATGTGGAGTTACGATGAGGGATTACGTGAAGAAGCCCCACCAGGCGCATGCTCGGCATACTTCACAGCAGCGGCGTGAAAATCACAGAACCAATAGCCAAAGTAAGATAGTAAGGCTCACACAAGACTAGAACTACCAGATTATCTTTTAGATTATGAGGGTCGGAGGCGGAGGGCACGTAATCCCTCATTGTAACGCCTCATAAAATAAAGATCAAACTTCGAAACAGGTAAGTTCTCATTTAATCTTACTATTTCACTTTGGAGTCATGTGAGTGACTACGTGAAGATTTTGAAGCTCTGTGATTTTCATGCCGTAGATTCATTCCATACGACACACTGCTTCAATTGACACAGTAGTGAGTAAACAATATTATTAAACATTGCTTGAATAATGCCATAAGTATTTTAATAATAATAAAAGAAAGAAAAGTAATTCCCTTCTATCATAAGGGAAATTACAACAAAAGATATGAATCATTACATAAAAGAAAGCAAATAATCAAACAGAACCCAACACTGCAACCCAATAATCAAACAGAACCCAACACTGCAACCCAATAATCAAACAGAACCCAACACTGCATGTCCAAACTCTGGCACCGTGATAATAGGTTTATTGTAAAAGTTTCTTCTTTACACCATCCTGCGGCCTCTAAAATTTAGTCGAGCGGTATGTCCTGTGCTATTGCCGCGGACGTGTACGCTGCCCTGGTGGAGTGAGATTTAAACACATCAGTGTCTACTCCAGCTAAATCCAAAACCTGTTTGAACCATCTAGAAATAGTTTGTACTGACACTTTTTTGTACGGTTCCTTATGGGCAATAAGCATTGTTGTCTCACAACCCCGGAGACTCTTGGTTACTCCAATATATTGAGTCAGATGCTTAACCACACACAATGTTTGGTCGACAGGATATGCTCTAAAGATTACCTTGGTTCCAGACTTCCCCAGTCTGCTTTGTTTGATTAGATCATAAACATAAAAAGTAATGTTATCTGCAGACAAATGCATACAATCTAAACGTAACATTTGCAATGTTTGTACTCTTTGTGCTGACATTAATGCCATGAGCATTACTACTTTAAATGTTAATTTCTGAAAAGACAGTGACTTTATTGGAGCCCATTGCCGGAGCAACATCCTAACTATACCAACATCCCAAATTTCTGTATATCTGGGTTTGGGAGGATTTTTATTAAAATCCCTCTCATAAATCGGGATATTAACGGATGAGACCCGATAGATAGATGTTCTGAAAATTGTCGTAAATAGGAAGACAAAGCACTACGAGCACTATTAATGGCACTATAACTAAGGTGCTGATCAAAATGCAACATAGCAAGGAACTCCAATACATCCGATATGTTTGCAGTATGATAAGATATATCTGACTGAATACAAACACTTCTCATTTCTTTATGTGAGACATATATTGTTTCTTAGTGCTATCTCTCCAACCTGACATTATGACATCCATGGTCCTATCCGACAGTCCAACCCTTGTAATGGTCTGGTCAGAACTGATCATGCAATGGATGAACTTGTTCTGTCACTGGTTGTACCAACAAATCTCTGGAGCTGAGAATCGTCATAAATGGTTCAATTATCATTCTAAGCATCAATGGGAACCACGGCTGTGTAGGCCAGTTTGGAACCACCAAAACACCCGTGGCAGAGCCTTGCTCTATTTTACTGAAACATTGCCTAATCAGGCAAATGGAGGAAAAACATAGAACATATTTCCCCAATGTAGCGAGAATGCATCCAACGCTACAGCTCCTGGGTCAGGCTCCCATGACACGTATTTAGGCAATTGGTGAATTAATCTGGACGCAAACAGATCAATGTCTGGTACACCGTACCGATTGACAATTTTTTGGAAAATGTGTGGATTTAACATCCATTCTGTATTGTCTTTAAACTCCCGTGATCTGTTGTCCGCCACAACATTGTCTTTCCCTGGGAGATAGATAACTGAAAGCCAGATATTCCTAGATACACACCAAATCCACATCAAGTTGACCAGATGATCACATGATACTGATCTTACTCCACCCATGTGAATGATATATGCTACTGCTGTGGTATTGTCCACTTGTAATTGAACATGTAAGTCCTCCATTGCAGAACAATAAGCTTTTAATCCAAAAATGCCCCCAATAACTCCAAATAATTAATACCATATGTTTGGATAATTAAATCCTCTTGGACAGTCCATCTACCACCACAGCTGGTGTTATTGTCCGTAGCCCCCCATCCGAGAGCACTAACATCAGTTTGCAATACCACTGTAGGTTGCTGAATAACAATGTTTTTAGTAGCTTGTGCAACATTCCCAATTCACCCAACACTTCCGTTGGCAACTGCATGGGTCTGTCAAAATGACCTGCGCGTTCTTTTAGTGCTTGTGCTTTTGCCCTTTGAAGATTTTGATAATGCAAAGGACCAAACTCAACAGCAGGAAATGCTGCTACCATCTTACCAATAACCCTAGCTACTTCTCAGATGGAGGGATAAGGTTTGTTAGCAAGGCAACTATACGCATTTGTAATATCCACAACTTTATCAGTTGGTAAAGTTACTGACATAGCAACTGAATCAATGACAAATCCCAAGTACTCAGTTGTTTGCAACAGCTGTAGCTTAGATTTCGTTGGATGGATCAGAAACCTAGCCTTTCCAACAGGCTTATAGTTGCTGAAACTGAATCTTCAGCTGATTCCTGAGTGGCATTAACAATTAAAATATCATCAAGATAAGCCATGACAATGTGATTTTGAGCCCTTAACAATGCAAGTGCTGGTTTCAATAATTTTGTGAACAGCCTGGGAGCTGAACTTAACCCATTAGTTAATGCTTTATATTGCCACAGCTGACCCATCCAATTAAACTTCAAGTACCTACGATAATGGTGATTAATTGGCACTGAATAATACGCATCTTTTAAGTCTATAGTAGCCATGTAACACCCTGTGGACAACAACTGCTTTGCAGTGTTGAAGGTGTCCATTTCGAAATGTCTATACTGGACACATGAATTCAATTTTGTGAGATCCAGAATGACTCTACAACCCCCATCTTTCTTTGTCCTGGGAAAAATATTTGACACAAATTGTTGCGGATGATTCACCGTACTTTCAATTACCCCTTTTTTAAATAAAATGTTTTTACTTCTTCTTTTACCTGAGAATTTTCAGGTGCAGAAAACCCCAAAACCCAATTAGGTTTACCCTGTACAGGTGGATCCACTCCTTCCATAAATTCTATAATAGCACCTGACACAGTATGTAATGTAAACCGATCAGATGTTATACAGTACCATTCATCATAAAACAATTGCAAATACCACCAACCGGAGGTTCTACAACAGTTCCCTCTGTGATAGAATAAAGTTTTTGTACCTCAGCAAATGACCGTGACGGTCTCCTTCTCCCAATATATGGATTAACATTGGGCAGTGATGGGTGATAATACCTTCTCAACCTACCCCTGCCTCTGCTTGTTCCTGCTCCTGATCAACCCCCTTCTCATCCAGCCAGATTGTCTCCTTTCACCAAATATAAAAAAAATTATGAGGCTGATAGTCTTTGCCTCCTCATCGATATCTTTAATTTGTTTAGGCAGGTTTTCTCCAAATAAATAATCTGGAGTTTGAACATTGCTTGATTTACACAAACCAGCAAATCTTGGGTGCAGGATGGGCCAAATGGCGATTTATCTCATACAATTAATCTCAAATTAAGAGTTACAAAACAATGCCAACATGTCTTTTTGGGATTTTGGACATAGCATGCCCTTCCAACTGCCTCCCAAAGCAGTAATGCCAGCTCCAATGAGCTTGAGGACCCTCCTGTCCTCGCATTGTTGAAGTCATGGGTGTCCAAGAGCTGGATTCACCGTGGGCACCCTCAGTGATGCACAATTAACAGGTGTTTAATAGAGGTCTGCTGTCTCAATCATGACAGTCTCCTGAAGCTGGTGAGAAACCAAATAATTAATGTTGGTCGCCAGGTTTTCTTCCATGACCTCACCGCTCCCCTCTGGTATAGCAAAATATTGTGCTATATCTGGTACACCTGTAGAATGACTCTTGTGCTGTGGTGGGTATACAAAACCAAAAACACCACCTTCAGGGTCAGTCTCCTGCCGCCCTGGTACTCCTGAGACTTGCTCCAGACCTAAACAAGGATCTGGAGGTTCACATTCCCATGTTGTAAAGGCACCATATTCATGATATGGAACCCCCTCAGGGGCTGCCTGGGAATACTCTGGGTCTTTTGACCCTTGGTTAATAATTGCTTGAAGCATTTTCTCCATTTGGTCCATCCTGAGCCACAGGGCTGGTTTGCCTGGCCCTGCCTCTTCTTCATCAGATGCATCTGATATTGCAGGCCGAGCAGACTTCCTTTTATTTTTACTCTCCACTGCAGAACCCTCCGTGGCCTGTGGCTGTGGAGCGTCTAAAGGCAGAACTACGGCAGAGTCATCGGCTACCGGTATCGGAACCGGCTCCGTACTAATCTGTGGTCCCGATCTTAACTGTGTTTCCACCCGGGGCGCGCGCTTTCCCCGCGCCGATATTTTCACCGTGTCCATTTTAAAACTTCCCGAACTCCTCCTGGCTTTTCCAGCCAGCGTCACGGAGTTTCTACCCAGGAAGTAATTTCAACCCAATTACCTGCGGGCTTGTTACTCACCGCTGGTGGAGCTGCGATCTGCAGCCCTTCCTCACCGACATGCGTCAACGTAATGCTGAGCATGCGCCTGGCGGGGCTTCTTCACGTAGTCACTCATGTGACTCCAAAGTAAAATGGTACATGGGCGCACGGATCTGTTTTGTAGTCAATGTCTACTATGTTCTGTTGTGCTGAAGCAAAGCAAGAATTTCATTGTTCCGTCAGGGACACACGACAATAAACTCACTTGAACTTGACATATTATGGTCACTGTTGCCCAAGGGGCCTTGCACAACAAGATCGCTAACTAATCCTTCCACATCACGCAATACCCAGTCTAAGATGGTTCCTCTAAATATTGGTTTTAGAACCCAACCCGTATGCATTCCAGGAAATCCTCCTCCTCAACAATGTTACCAATTTGGTTGGCCCAATGTAGATTAAAGTCACCCATGATAACTGCATCTGTAATTTGCTGCTTGATGCTATCCCTAACCTCCCTACTGCTGTTTGGTGGTCCGTATACATCAGCTCACTGACAACTCACAGGGTAAATACCAAAGACAGGGCAGAAAGGGAGAATGCGCAGAACACACAGCAGGTCAGGCAGCATCTGTGGAGATGAGATTGGTCAGGATCTTCTGGTTGTGTGTGTGTGCGTGTGTGCGTGTGTGCGTGTGTGCGTGTGTGTGTGTGTGTGTGCGTGTGTGTGCGCGCGTATGCGTGTGCGTGTGTGTGTGCGTGTGCGTGCGCATGTGTGTGCGCGTGTGTGTGCGTGTGCGTGCGTGTGCGTATACGAGCGTGTGTGTGTGTGCATGTGCGTATGCGTGTGCGTGTGCGTGTGTGTGTGTGGTGTGTGGTGTGTGGTGTGTGTGTGTGCGTGTGTGTGTGTGTGTGTGTGTGTGTGTGTGTGCGTGTGTGTGTGCGTGTGTGTGTGCGTGTGTGTGTGCGTGTGGTGTGTGTGTGTGCGTGTGTGCGTGTGTGTGTGTGTGTGTGTGTGTGTGTGTGTGTGTGTGCGTGTGTGTGTGGTGTGTGTGTGTGTGTGTGTGTGTGTGACGTGCTGGAAGGAACTGCAGATGCTGGTTTAAATCGAAGATAGACACAAAATGCGGGAGTAACTCAGCGGGACAGGCAGCATCTCTGGAGATACATAGACAATAGGTGCAGGAGGAGGCCATTCAGCCCTTTGAGCCAGCACCACCATTCAATGTGATCATGGCTGATCATTCACAATCAGTACCCCGTTCCTGCCTTCTCCCCATATCCCTCGAGACCCTTCTTCTGAAGACGCCTGAAGATGGCTCAACCCGAAACGCCACCCATTCCTTCTCTCCAGAGATGCTGCCTGTCCCGCTGAGTTACTCCAGCTTTTTGTGTGTGTGCTGAGTTTAGTTCAGTTCAGTTTATTGTCACGTGTACCGAGGTACAGTGAAAATATACTTTGTTGCGCGCTGACCAGTAGTGGTTAGACTACACGTGATTACAACCGAGCCGTCCACAGTGTACAGATACAAGTGTGTGTGTGTGTGCATGTGTGCGTGTGTACGTGTGTGTGTGCGTGTGCGTCTGTGTGCGTGTGCGTGTGTGTGCGTGTGCGTGTGCGTGTGCGTGTGTGTGTGTGTGTGTGTGTGTGCGTGTGTGTGCGTGTGCGTGTGCGTGCGCGTGCGTGTGTGCGTGTGTGCGTGTGTGCGTGTGTGCGTGTGCGTGTGTGCGTGTGTGTGTGCGTGTGTGCGCGTGTGCATGTGTGTGTGCATGTGCGTGTGCGTGCGTGTGCGTGTGTGTGCGCATGCGTGCGTGTGTGTGTGCGTGTGTACGTGCATGTGAGCGGGTGTGTGCACACACACATGTGCAGGTGTGCATGGGAGCACACGCGCGTGTGTGTACATGAAGTATGTGTAGACTATATTTTCAAATACAAACCAAACATTAAAGTTGAACCTAAAGCCCCTGGCCTCCACAGACGCTGCCCGACCCTCTGAGTTACTCCAGCACCTTGTACTTTGCTGAGGATTCCAGTGTCTGCAGTCCCTCGAGATCCACTACTCTATCCCACCCCCATACAACACAAATACTGGCTTCATTTAGCAACCACTGTCATTGGAAAGACTACAAACAATTGAGAACTTTCTCATTATTATTGATTGATGGTCAGTCAGGAATTATTCTGGCATGAATGGAACCTGGTTTGTAATTTGACATTTTCACCTCAGCTGCCTCTTGGTATCAATTTAAGCATCGTAGCAGGTTGCTTGTACGCTGTCTAAATTCATTTGATCTAATTCAATTTTCATGTAGATTTATCAGTGGCATTTTCAGAGTTCCCCAGCTGTTAGCTGTATTGATTAGTGGGAGAATTTCATCAAAGCAGCCATCCATTACTGCGTTTAATGGCATTAGTCAAGTGGTTGATTAATGTGCTTGTTTATCTTGGAAACTGCTGACTACCGAAAGTTATTTGCCAGATCTTTTATGAACACAGGCTATTTATTGGATACATCACAAAGTCACAGTCATAGAGTGATACAGCACGGAATCAGGCCCTTCGGCCCAACTTCCCCATACCGGCCAACATGCCCCAGCTACACTAGTCATAGAGTGATACAGCATGGAAACAGGCCCTTCGGCCCAACTTGCCCATACCGGCCAACATGTCCCAGCTACACTAGTCACAGAGTGATACAGCACGGAACAGGCCCTTTGGCCCAACTTGCCCATACCGGCCAACATGTCCCAGCTACACTAGTCACAGAGTGATACAGCACGGAACAGGCCCTTTGGCCCAACTTGCCCATACCGGCCAACATGCCCCAGCTACACTAGTCCCACCTGCCAGCGCTTGGTCCATATCCATCCAAACCTGTCCTATCCATGTACCTGTCTAACTGTTTCTAAACCGTTGGGATAGTCCCAGCCTCAACTACCTCCTCCGGCAGCTCGTTCCATACACCCACCACCCTCTGTGTGAAAAAGTCACCCCTCGGATTCCTATTAAATCTTTTCCCCTTCACCTTGAACCTATGTCCTCTGGTCCTCGATTCCCCTACTCTGGGCAAGAGACTCTGTGCGTACAATATGTTCAAAGATTGACCACCCGGGCTGCAAACTCTGTGGCTGACAGCTCCCTCCAACTTAATTTAATAATCACGCACTGGATTAATGAATAATTTAACGTTTGGCACTCCATCCAATAATTATCCCTCTTTACCTAATTAAACTTTAATGGAATGAAAGCAGACTTCTGTGAAATGAAAAGCAATATTCAGCACAGTCCTCTCTTATTGACAGCCCCCAAAAGGAGACATCTCTCCCTGTCCCAAGCGGTGACCACGTCGGTTTCCTCCGGGTGCTCCGGTTTCCCCCCATATCCCAAAGACGTGCGGGTTTGTAGGTTAAATGCCCCTCTGTAAATTGTCCCCTAGCGTGTAGGGAGTGGATGAGAAAGTGGGATAATGTAGAACTGGAGTGATCGCTAGACAGCGTGGACTAGGTGAATGATAGGTAATTGTCACATGTACCTGAAGAGGTGTCGCAACCCCAAACGTCGCCTATCCATGTTCTCCACAGATGCTGCCTGACCCGCTGAGTTACTCCAGCACTCTGTGAAACGTCACCTATCCATGTTCTCCACAGATGCTGCCTGACCCGCTGAGTTACTCCAGCACTCTGTGAAACGTCACCTATCCATGTTCTCCACAGATGCTGCCTGACCCGCTGAGTTACTCCAGCACTCTGTGAAACGTCGCCCATTCCTTCTCTCCAGAATACCATAATATCAGATAATTCGCACCCTTAGTAATTGGCACCATTTGAAAAATCACTTATTTTTGGAGAGAAGGAATGGGCGACGGTTCAGGCCGAGACCTGAAGGGTCTCGAGCCGAAACGTCACCCATTCCTTCCCTTCACAGATGCTGCCTGACCCGCTGAGTTACTCCGGCACTCTGTGAAACGACAAACTGTCCCTAGTGTGTGTAGGATAGTGTTAGTGTGCGGGTATCGCTGGTCAGAGTACCAAGGGCAAATATTTGTTCCAATGCTCCCCATTCCCAATTACTTTCACATTGAAGTGATTGAAATCCAAGTGAAGTTTAAATGGCATCAGAAAAATAAAACCTCCGGAATGGATGATATTCATTACGTGGTCGGTTGGAGTCAGTATCAGCACAATTACTATATTAAACTTTGAATCTTCAGATGTCCTGGTTCAAGCTAAAACTAAAGACAAATAATAACCTCCTCACACATTCCCCAGCAAGTATCTCTGTTACTCCTTTAAAATATGCCCCTTCTTTGAACAAGCTCTTAAACATCGCATCTGAATCAGTTTCCATCTGATTACACTCCTTGAGGATGTTCATCTACGTGTTCAATTAATAAAACAATGAGATTGGGGACATTTCTGTCAAAGGAATTTGGTGGGAGGGGGAGGGGGGGTTAGAAATAGTCAGTGAGGTAAACAAACATCATAGTTGAGTGGCAAATGACAACAGTGCTATCTTCCCAATATTTAACTGAAGGAAATTGGGGCTGTATGTTGTGACAGACAGCCTGACCCCGTGCATGTCATTTTTATATTACACTTATCCCATCCCCCTGGATATTCCGGATTAATAAATTAAGGTTTTGTCAACTAATTACAAATCAGGCTAATTACAAATCAATAACATTAGCCAACTCCAAAACATGAAACGCTGAGCATTGGGATCCAGACATCATGGACAACTGGCCTCAGATCCCCGCTCACATCTGGCAGTGCTCTCTGTCTGAACCAGAGGCCACGGAGTGTTTTTGAAAGTGGGAGGCTGAGCGATCACTGATCACTGGCCATGGGGGTACCCGGCGAGAGAGTGGAGCAACCGAATGGGGGGTAGGGTGGTAGGGACGTTTTGAAATTTGATGTATTAAAATCCTGTTTTAGAGCATTGTCGAAGTATGATTTCAATGTTTTTTGTTTAAAGTATTTTTAAAGTAACTTTTTACGGGGAAACTTTTTCCACACAAAGGGTGGTGGGTGTATGGAACAAGCTGCCAGAGGTAGTTGAGGCAGGGACTATCCCAACATTTGAGAAACAGTTAAACTGATACATGGATAGGACCGGTTTGGAGGGATATGGATCAAAATCAGGTAGTGTAGCTGGGACAT
Organism: Raja brachyura; assembly: GCA_963514005.1. The sequence continues at coordinate 1,434,610 of OY740808.1, read as the reverse complement.
GTTGGCGGGTGTGGGCAAGTTGGGCCGAAGGGCCTGTTTTCACACTGTATCACTCTATGACCACATTATACCTCCACCATGCATGAATGCTTCAAAATCAAGTGGTCAAGTTTTATTGCCATATACTCAAGCATAGAAACATAGAAAATAGGTGCAGGAATAGGCCATTCGGCCCTTCAAGCCAGCACTGCCATTCAATATGATCATGGCTGTTCATCTAAAATCAGTACCCCTTTCCTGTTTTTTCCCCATATCCCTTGATTTTGCTAGCCCCAAGGGCTAAAATGTAACACTCTCTTGAAAACAGCCAGTGAATTGGCCTCCACTGCCTTCTGTGGCAGAGAATTCCACAGATTCACAACTGTCTGCATGAAGAAAGTTTGTCCTCATCTCAGTCCTTACTGGCCTACCCTTTATTCTTAAACTGTGACCCCTGGTTCTGAACTCCCACAACATCGGGAACATTTTTCCTGCAGTTACAGTAAGTGTAAATCTAGCAGGCAAGCAGGATGCTTTATCCAACCACCCCCATTGGAAGGCCACCATCTTCCACCGTTTCTACCCAGTGTTTGGTACTTACTTCCAGCAGCCACTGGTTGTCCTCCAGGATGCACCGACCCACAGCCTGATCCATGCCGGTCACCTGGGCAAATTCGGCACAGAGACTCTCACGGCAGCGGCACAACGCTTCCGATGGCCCTGAGGCTTGCACTGAGGCTGCTCCATGGCCGGAGCTGCAGCGAGCGACTCGTCAGCCCGGCAAACACTCGCCAGGCCCGGCTCCCCGTCCGCATCTGTCCCCGCCGCTGCTTCTGCTTCCATCCCTCCCTCAGCCCCGGCTCTCCAGCACCCGGCAAACACTCGCCAGGCCCGGCAAACACTGGCCAGCCCGGCAAACACTGGCCAGCCCGGCAAACACTGGCCAGCCCCGCAAACACTGGCCAGCCCGGCAAACACTGGCCAGCCCGGCAAACACTGGCCAGCCCGGCAAACACTGGCCAGCCCGGCAAACACTGGCCAGCCCCGCAAACACTGGCCAGCCCGGCAAACACTGGCCAGCCCGTCCACATCTGTCCCCACCGCTGCTTCTGCTTCCATCCTTCCCTCAGCCCTGGCTCTCCATCACCCGACAGAGCATGAGAAATTTGTGATCATCGTGAGAGCGTGAGAATTTGGCCAAATGAGTGATTCTCACGCTCAATGCGTGAGGGTTGACAGCCCTGCTAATGTGAGCTGGTAGACACAAAATGCTGGCGTAACTCAGCGGGTGAGGCAGCATCTCTGGACCCTTAAGGGTCTTGAACCGAAATGTCGCCCATTCCTCTACATAGATGCTGCCTCACCCGCTGAGTTACTCCAGCACTTTGAGTCTACCTTCGATTTTACCAGCATCTGCAGTTCTTTCGTACACAACTAACGTGACCTGAATGTTTTGCTGTCCGATGATATTTGAGGCCTTGTCATTTGCACAAAGGGGCAGCTGGCATTGAACGTGCAAACTCGCTGCCTTTGTGAAGCGACTGTTGACTTTGTGTGGTTTGTCAGCCTGGGCAGGCGTTTAAAAAGAATATAGAGCTTGGACATATGTGCCGGTGACTTTCCCAATACATCACGGGTGAATGCTTTCAGAGCAGTAATGGGGCTGCGGAGAGATTAAGTTCGGCACCATGAAGGCACCTCGCTCTCCCGAAGCCATTGTGACCGATCGCTAATTACAGTGAGTGAGAGACTGGCAACTAATCAATGATGTGTACAGGCAGCCCTGTTAACCTTTCCCGTAAGGCGGCAGAATTAGCAAATGTAATGTGTTTCTCTGCCGCTGGTAATCCATCAGTCGCCCCAGTCAAGGTACAGGTGACTTTGGCAGCTTCCTGCCAGCCCTTACCTTCCACAAAGTGCCGGAGTAACTCCTGTAGGGAACTAACAACACATTGTCCACAATCTCCTGCATTCCGTCCTAACGGGGCCGGTCCCACTCGACCGTTTTATCGGCGACTGCCGGCATCATTGACGGACGTAGCAGGTAACCAGAAAATTTGTGGCGTGACGTGGCGTGATGTGGCGTGATGTGGCGTGACGTGGCGTGACGTGGCGTGATGTGGCATGATGTGGCGTGATGTGGCGCGATGTGGCGTGATGTGGCATGATGTGGCGTGATGTGTTCTGACATGGCGTGATGTGGCGTGACGTGGCGTGACGTGGCGTGACGTGGCGTGACGTGGCGCGATGTGGCGTGATGTGTTCTGATGCGGCGTGATGTGGCGTGATGTGCCGTGACGTGGCTTGATGTGGCGTGATGTGGCGTGATGTGTTCTGATGCGGCGTGATGTGGCGTGATGTGCCGTGACGTGGCGTGATGTGGCGTGATGTGGCATGATGCGGCGTGATGCGGCGTGATGCGGCGTGATGTGGCGTGATGTGGCGTGATGCGGCGTGATGCGGCGTGATGTGGCGTGATGTGGCATGATGTGGCGTGACGTGGCGTGATGTGGCGTGATGTGGCATGATGCGGCGTGATGCGGCGTGATGCGGCGTGATGTGGCGTGATGTGGCGTGATGCGGCGTGATGCGGCGTGATGTGGCGTGATGTGGCATGATGTGGCGTGACGTGGCGTGATGTGACATGATGTGACGTGATGTGGCGTGATGTGTTCTGATGTGGCGTGACGTGGCGTGATGTGGCGTGATGTGGCGTGATGTGGCGTGATGTGTTCTGATGTGGCGTGATGTGGCGAGACGTGGCGTGATGCGGCGTGATGCGGCGTGATGCGGCGTGATTTTGCGTGATGTGGCATGACGTGGCATGATGTGGCGTGATGTGGCGTGATGTGTTCTGATGTGGCGTGACGTGGCGTGATGTGGCGTGATGTGGCGTGATGTGGCGTGACGTGGCGTGATGTGGCGTGATGTGTTCTGATGTGGCGTGACGTGGCGTGATGTGGCGTGATGTGTTCTGATGTGCCGTGACGTGGCGTGATGTGGCGTGATGTGGGCGTGACGTGGCGTGATGTGGCGTGATATGACGTGATGTGGCGTGATGTGTTCTGATGTGGCGTGACGTGGCGTGATGTGGCGTGACGTAGCGTGACGTGGTGTGACGTGACGTAATGTGGCGTGATGTGGCGTGATGTGTTCTGATGTGGCGTGACGTGGCGTGATGTGGCGTGATGTGTTCTGATGTGGCATGACGTGGCGTGATGTGGCGTGATGTGTTCTGATGTGGCGTGGCGTGGCGTGATGCGGCGTGATGTGCTCTGTGCCGTGACGTGGCGTGATGTGGCGTGATGTGTTCTGATGTGGCGTGACGTGGCGTGATGTGGCGTGATGCGGCGTGATGTGTTCTGATGTGGCGTGATGTGGCGAGACGTGGCGTGATGCGGCGTGAAGCGGCGTGATGTGGCGTGATTTTGCGTGATGTGGCGTGACGTGGCATGATGTGGCGTGATGTGGCGTGATGTGTTCTGATGTGGCGTGACGTGGCGTGATGTGGCGTGATGTGGCGTGACGTGGCGTGATGTGGCGTGATGTGTTCTGATGTGGCGTGACGTGGCGTGATGTGGCATGATGCGTTCTGATGTGGCGTGACGTGGCGTGATGTGGCGTGATGTGGCGTGACGTGGCGTGATGTGGCGTGATGTGACATGATGTGGCGTGATGTGTTCTGATGTGGCGTGACGTGGCGTGATGTGGCGTGACGTAGCGTGACGTGGCGTGACGTGGCGTGATGTGGCGTGATGTGGCGTGATGTGTTCTGATGTGGCGTGACGTGGCGTGATGTGTTCTGATGTGGCGTGACGTGGCGTGATGTGGCGTGATGTGTTCTGATGTGGCGTGATGTGGCGTGATGCGGCGTGATGCGGCGTGACGTGGCGTGATGTGGCGTGATGTGGCGTGATGTGGCGTGACGTGGCGTGATGTGGCGTGATGTGACGTGATGTGGCGTGATGTGTTCTGATGTGGCGTGACGTGGCGTGATGTGGCGTGATGTAGCGTGACGTGGCGTCACGTGGCGTGATGTGGCGTGATGTGGCGTGATGTGGCGTGATGTGTTCTGATGTGGTGTGACGTGGCGTGATGTGGCGTGATGCGGCGTGATGTGTTCTGATGTGGTGTGACGTGGTGTAATGTGTTCTGATGTGGTGTGACGTGGCGTGATGTGGCGTGATGTGGCGTGATGTGGCGTGACGTGATGAGGCGAGATGTGGCGTGATGTAGCATGACGTGGCGTGACGTGGCGTGATGTGGCATGATGTGTTCTGATGTGGCGTGACGTGGCGTGATGTGGCGTGATGTGGCGTGATGTGGCGTGACGTGGCGTGATGTGGCGTGATGTGGCGTGATGTGTTCTGATGTGGCGTGACGTGGCGTGATGCGGCGTGATGTGTTCTGATGTGGCGTGACGCGGCGTGATGTGGCGTGATGTGGCGTGATGTGGCGTGATGTGTTTTGATGTGGCGTGACGTGGCGTGATGTGGCGTGATGTGGCGTGATGTGGCGTGACGTGGCGTGATGTGGCGTGATGTGGCGTGATGTGGCGTGATGCGGCGTGATGTGTTCTGATGTGGCGTGACGTGGCTTGATGTGGCGTGATGTGGCGTGGTGCAGCGTGATGTGGCGTGACGTGCCGTGATGTGCCGTGATGTGGCGTGATGTGGCGTGATGCGGCGTGATGTGTTCTGATGTGGCATGACGTGGCGTGACGTGCCGTGATGTGCCGTGATGTGGCGTGATGTGGCGTGATGTGGCGTGATGCGGCGTGATGTGGCGTGATGTGGCGTGATGTGGCATGATGTGGCGTGATGTGGCGTGATGTGGCGTGATGTGGCGTGATGTGGCGTGATGTGTTGTGATGTGGCGTGATGTGGCGTGGCGTGACGTGGCGTGACGTGGCATGATGTGGCGTGTTGTGGCGTGATGTGGCTTGACCTGGCGTGACGTGGCGTGACGCGGCGTGACGCGGCGTGATGCGGCGTGATGTGGCGTGACGTGTCGTGACGTGGCGTGACACGGCGTGATGCGGCGTGATGTGGCGTGACGTGGCGTGACGTGGCGTGATGTGGCGTGATGCGGCGTGATGTGGCGTGACGTGGCGTGACGTGGCGTGATGCGGCGTGACGCGGCGTGACGTGGCGTGACGTGGCGTGATGTGGCGTGATGCGGCGTGACGTGGCGTGACCTGGCGTGACCTGGCGTGACATGGCGTGATGTGGCGTGATGCGGCGTGACGTGGCGTGGCGTGACATGGCGTGATGCGGCGTGATGCGGCGTGACGTGGCGTGACGTGGCGTGACGCGGCGTGATGTAGCGGTGACGATGTTTTTTTGACAAACATTTTTTTTGTCGCTGCTGGAGTTTGAAAGGTTCTAAATCTTTTGATGACACTGAAAAAGATCGGCAAGTGGGACAGGCCCTTTAGGTTCAGGTTTATTATTGTCACCTGTAGAGTCAACAGCTAACCCCGCACACAAATACAATCCGGTCAAACTCACGTCCAATGGGCCGAGCAACGGGGAAGGGACAGAGTGCAGAATGTAGTTCTCAGCATTGTAGTGCACCAGTTCCCCAGACGCACGGTGCTGGAGTAAATAGGTAAAGGGCCTCTCCCACTTAGGCGCTGCCGGTGACCGTCACAGTCGTAGCGCGTCGCCGAAAAACCAGCGATTGGACCCCGCTACGACAGTGTCTACAACAACCCACCACCTAGTCGACGGCAAGCTACGGCGAGCTACCGACAACCGGCGACACATTAGGGCGTCCACCTACGGCCCCACCTACGGCAGCCTCCGTCCACCCGCGTCACGCTACGACAGCAACGACCCTGTCGGCAACAACTGAAGACAATTCAGTCGCCGGTAACTGTTGCCGGTTGACGTAGACAGTCGCCAATGGAATCCACTAAAGTCAGCACCAGCGACAACCGGCGTCACCCGGAGACAACCGGCCACAAGCCCACGGTCACCGACTGTTGCCGACAGGTTTTGAACATTTCAAAATCCAGCGGCGACAGGAAAAACGCTACGACTGATGGGACGATGCACGGTCGTCCCGGCGACCATGTGGCCACGGCCTCGTCGCCTGTAGTCACTTAAATAATAGCCTGAGTGCGACTGGGGCCTAACTAACCTGCAAACCCACCCCTCACCCCCACCCCACTCCACCTTGCCTCGCCTCACCTCGCCCTAATTCCGCCTGTACCCACCCATGTCAGGGGTCATGGGGACAAGGCAGGAGAATGGGGTTTGGAGGGAGGGATAGACCAGCCGTGATTGGATGGCGGAGTGGACTTGATGGGCCGACTCTGCTCCTGTCACTTGCCATTCCCCCAAAACCAGACACAAGACATTTTCTATATTTCTGTGTTAAATCATCTCAATGGCTCATCAGAGCAACTCCTCATTAGCAAATGTTTCACTTCATGTGGACTGACAGGATCCGCGTGAATTATTCATGACTTTACAAAGCTGCTAATTAATTATGAAAGTGCGAGAATATGCGCAGTCCCAGTCCTGGGGCGGGCTCTGGGGGAGGGGGGGCAGGAGAGGAGGGGTGAGGAGAGGTACGGGGGGAGAGTTTTGAAGGGAATTCACACCTGGACCTCCAAAATCTGGAACTAATCTTAATATCGCTCATATTGTGAAGCTGCCTGACCCGCTGAGTTACTCCAGCACTCTGTGAAACGTCACCTATCCATGTTCTCCACAGATGCTGCCTGACCCGCTGAGTTACTCCAGCACTCTGTGAAACGTCACCTATCCATGTTCTCCACAGATGCTGCCTGACCCGCTGAGTTACTCCAGCACTCTGTGAAACGTCACCTATCCATGTTCTCCACAGATGCTGCCTGACCCACTGAGTTACTCCAGCACTCTGTGAAACGTCACCTATCCATGTTCTCCACAGATGCTGCCTGACCCGCTGAGTTACTCCAGCACTCTGTGAAACGTCACCTATCCATGTTCCCCACAGATGCTGCCTGACCCGCTGAGTTACTCCAGCACTCTGTGAAACGTCACCTATCCATGTGTGCGTATATGTGTCTGTGCATACGTGTTTGTGTGTGTGTGTGTGTGTGTGTGTGTGTGTGTGGGGGGGGGGGTGTGTGTGTGTGTGTGTGTGTGTGTGGGGGTCTGTGGGGGTGTGTGTGTGTGTGCGTGTGTGTGTGTGTGTGTGTGTGTGTGTGTGTGTGTGTGGGGGTGTGTGGGGGTGTGTGTGTGTGTGCGTGTGTGTGTGTGTGTGTGTGGGGGTGGGGGTGGGGGGGGTGCAGTCCCTTGGACTCTCCCTCTGCTCACACAGCGGAGCAGCGGGTAGAGCTGCTGCCTCACGGCGCCAGAGACCCGGGTTCAATCCTGACCAGGGGTGATGTCTATGTGGAGTTTGCACGTTCTCCCCGTGACTGAGTGCGTTTCCTCCGGGTGCTCCGGTTTCCTCCCACACTCCAAAGACGTGCAGGTTTGCCAGAATGCTGCCTGGGTTGGAGGGGGAGGTTGGGGAGACAAGGGCTGTTTTATCTGGAGCGGCGGAGGTTGAGGGGGGAGCTGACACACGGGTGTCGAGAGGCGGAGACCTCTCGTCACTGACTAGTTTAACGGCACACTCACACACGCAGCAAGATGCTAAATGTTGATCAATGATGGCACAAGACTGGCGGCTGTTATTTGTTGTGGAACTTGTTATCTTAATTCTACATCAGTCATTAGTTCTGCCAGAGTTACCTATTTAATGCATCACTCCCTGCACCATCCGTGCAAATTGGATTCAACTAGATTGCAATCAGCGCACTCCATATAAATCACCGTTTAAAGGCTTGTCTCTGCTGTGCGGGAGTGGTGCTGCTGCTGCACCTGGTAGACATGGCTCAGTGGCCAACACTGACTCAGTCTCAATGTCCTTGGACGCTGGGCCGGGCCGGGCCGGGCCGGGCCGGGCCGGGCCGGGCCGGGCCGGGCCGGGCCGGGCCGGGCCGGGTCGGGCTGGGCTGGGGCCTGTGGGCATCAGTGGGCATTGTCACATCTTCCCATCCTCCCAGGGTTAGGGTTAGGGTCGGCCGGGCCGGGCCGGGCCGGGCCGGGCCGGGCCGGGCCGGGCCGGGCTGGGTCGGGCTGGGCTGGGGCCTGTGGGCATCAGTGGGCATTGTCACATCTTCCCATCCTCCCAGGACCTGTCCTTTAGCTCAAGTGTTAAACTAAATGTCAGGCTGTCATGTGTGTGTGTGTGCATCTGTGTGTGTGTGTGTGTGTCTGTGTGTGTGTGTGTGTCTGTGTGTCTGTGTGTGTGTGTCTGTGTGTGTGTGTGTGTGTGTGTCTGTGTGTGTGTGTCTGTGTGTGTGTGTGTGTCTGTGTCTGTGTGTGTGTGTGTGTCTGTGTGTGTGTGTGTGTCTGTGTGTCTGTGTGTGTGTGTGTGTGTGTCTGTGTGTGCATTTGTGTGGCCGATCACAGCTTTGAACAACAGCTTGGGTCACTCAGCGGGTCGGGCAGCATCTGTGGAGAATGTCCAGAAGTGTCTCCACCTCGCCCAGCTTTCCCACTCCCCCACCCACTCCCCCCCCACCCACTCCCCCCCCACCCACTCCCCCCCCCCCCACTCCCCCCCACCCACTCCCCCCCCCCACTCCCCCCCCCCCACTACCTCCCACCCACTACCCCCCACCCACTCCCCCCCACCCACTCCCCCCCCACCCACTCCCCCCCCACCCACTCCCCCCCACCCACTCCCCCCCCACCCACTCCCCCCCCACCCACTCCCCCCCACCCACTCCCCCACCCACTCCAGAATTGCTGCCTGGCCTGCTGAGTTACTCCAGGACTTTGTGTCATTTTTTTTGTGAACCAGCATCTCCTGTTCCTTGTATCTTCACAGAACAGTCCAGCACAAGTTTATCTTGACATTATGTCCAGCACAGGAACAGGCCCTTCGGCCCACAATGTCCCTGCTGGACATGACACCATGTTAAACTAATCCCCTCTGCCTGCACGTGATCCGTATCCCTCCATTCCCTGCATATCCATGTGCCTGTCTAAAAGCCTCTTAAACACCACTATCGTATCTGCCTCCACCCCCACCCCTGGCAGCGCGTTCCAGGCACCCACCCCCCTCTGTGTAAAAAAAACCTGCCCCACACATCTCCTTTAAACTTTGCCCCTCTCACCTTAAAACGGAGTCGGGGGATATGGGGAGAAAGCAGGAACGGGGTACTGATTGGGGATGATCAGCCATGATCATATTGAATGGCGGTGCTGGCTCGAAGGGCCGAATGGCCTACTCCTGCACCTATTGTCCATGTTTAAATCTCTGCCCTGTAGTTTTAGAGAAAAAAAGAACCAGTCACTATAACATGAATCTGTTTGAATTAAAGTTTGAGAATAAATTACTTTTAATAAAACCAAGTCACACCGGAATCTTTTAAATGAGGTATTCGGTGCTTTATATATTTTTTAATTATTGAAAAAATGTTAAATCTGGTTTTTAGTGCGGTTTAAATAATCGTCACATTGGCTTTCTGTGGATCGATTATAGGGACTAGCTCTCGAGAGCATTGGAAGCAAATTTAATATCCTCCACATCAAATTATAAAAAGCTGCAGAATGTCCATTTGTGTCGGGGTAATTCACGGCCTGCCTCTGTTAGACTCCATCCAACCACAGCAGACCGGGCAGAGTGGCTGCCTCACAGCCCCAGACACCCGGCTCCATCCTGACCTCAAGTGCTGTCTGCGTGCGTGGAGTTTGCAGGTTCTCCCCGTGGCCCGCGTGGTTTCCTCCCACGTCCCAAAGACGTGCGGGTTTGTAGGTCGATCGGCCCTCTGGCCATCACCCCCTGGTGTGTCGGGAGTGGGATAAAGGAGAACTAGTGTGGAGACAGACAC